>JAEUWK010001765.1:0-36761 GCA_018524425.1 Podaxis sp. AQ795752 | reverse complement strand
CAGAACATCTTTGGTGTGGAGTAGTGTGGTTTATTGGGTTTAGGGATGATGACAGAGGTGGAATGTTTAAAGTGTTCCAGCCATGTGGAAAATTCAATGCATTTTGAGGTAAAGAGAAGGAAGTTGTCATGTAGAGTAGTGTTGGACATGAGATGCTTGATGTGTGCCCACAAGAGATGATCAGGGCTGGGGGTGGAAGAGTTGGCACATGGTTTGAGGGCATCAAAAAGCTTGGCGCTAGAGAAGGGAAGCCATGGGCATTCAGAGTGGGCATCAAAAGACTTAATGGTGTTTAAGTCTACTTGTCAGTTAGACACGGAGTTGTATGAAGAATCAAGAGCATGCTAGAGATTGTCTAGCTTGTCGCAACTCTTCCCATTGAATGTGATAGATTGTGAGGGGGGGAGGTTCCATTTGCCTATCCAGGACATGAGGTCCCAAGGCCAATGGTTTTCTTCTGCGATGTCTTTGATCTTCTGGTTGAAGAAATT
Organism: Podaxis sp. AQ795752; assembly: GCA_018524425.1. Lineage (NCBI taxonomy): Eukaryota > Fungi > Basidiomycota > Agaricomycetes > Agaricales > Agaricaceae > Podaxis > Podaxis sp. AQ795752. The sequence goes on along the minus strand of JAEUWK010001765.1, from coordinate 36,270 downwards.
GTGCTTAGCCTAGCAGGTGGTATGTTGAAATTTGGCCCAGTTGGATTTGGACTTGTGAGATTGAAAGGCTTTGAGGGTTTTCAAGCATGCATCATTCCACCAGGGTTTTGGATTTGGCACAGATTCAAACACATTTGGCATTGTTCTGCCATTCATGCAAGATGATTTGAGACATATGGTTTATGTAAGATAGTATGTCATCCCTAAAGTTGAAGATGGAAGGGATGGCTGTGATACAGAGAGTGATGGAGTATAGGAATGTGGCTTCTTTGGAGTTGCATGGGATAGTGAGCTTCTCAATGTATGGTTGGAAGGGGGAAGGGGTAGGAAGTGTGGTGAGGAGAGGGTGGTGGTCGGATTTGAGTTGCCAATCATCGCAGATATGATGAGTTGGGCTTGGTTGGGATGGGTTGTCTGTCATGAAAATTAAGTCAATGACAGATGGGTGTTTGGACTTGTCTAAAGGAGTGTGAGTATACTTAGCCTCAACCAGAGTGGATATGGTAAGACCGATCAAGTTCATGATATCTACTAGAAGGTCAGCTTGCATAGAGTGGTGGAAAATGTGTGGATCCCATTTAGGTGAATGGAAGTTGAAGTCTCCTCCTCTGCAGATGATATTCTTGGGAAAGGAATGAATGCATGATTCTAAATATGTCAGTGAAGAATCATCTGAAGGGTCCAAATAGCAATTGAGAAAAAATAGTTCCTTTGGGAACAAAAGAGAAATGAGTTGGAAATTGGGGGAGGAAATGATGTCAGGATGTGAAGTAGGTAAAAGGACTTTGCATGATTTGTAAATGAAGGTAACTGTCTGTGGGCAGTCACCATCTGAAATAAAGATATGCCAATTAGGGTTGTAAGGCATACCTTTGTAGAGAACTTCTTCAGAGTTGTCAGTAGAAGGGATGTGTTGTGAATAACATAAAATGGAGGTTCTTGAATGCAAAAAATTAAAATGTCTTTAAATTGAGGTTCCTTTAGCAATGCCTCAACAGTGCCTTTGGAGCAGTGGACATTGAAAAAAAGGATGGGAATGTTGTTGAGAAAGAAGGGCACTTTAAGAGGTCTTTTAGACATTAATAGCACTGGAGTTGAAGTCACATTGGTTTTTCTCCACTTTTGATTTGCAGAGTTTGTTTTGGATCCATTCTTTGTCAAAATGGTGATGGAAGAACAGGCATTTGTTGGAGTTCACATGATGGTCCTTGGAATCACATGATAGGCATTGGAAAGAGGTCACATGAGGATGCTCCTTGATGTTGGCAGGGGTAGGAGGATGGGGGTTTGGTCCAGTTTTGCCATGGCAGCAGAAGCCATCATGGTGGTGATTGTCAGTGTGATACAGGTCTCCACAGATAGCACATCTTGGGTTACAAGCTCTGCACAGGTAGGTTGGATGGCCCCATCTCCAATATCTGTTGCAAAGAGGAGAGGCAGTCCTCATGGTCATGCCACAGAAAGTACAGACCCTATTTTCAAAAAGAAGGGTGTGATTGATGAGGAGTTTCACTCTGGTGGCCAATTGAGAGTCCCAGAGATCGAAGAAGAGGATAGCTGAGTTGGAGTGAGGAAAGACCCGGTGGAATCATAGTTTGCTCACAAGATGTTGAATCATCTCATGATAGGGTAATTGTTTAATAACTTCTTTGAAGTCATCGGAGGTGTGAGGAGTGCTGTCAGTGTGGAAGTAAGGAAGGTTTGTCAATTTGACAAATGACTTGGATATTGGGAGAGAAGGGATGATGGAGTCCCTAATTTTGGGGGTGGCAAAGCCAGATCTATTCACATCCATAATGCCTTTCTTGATGATGAGGAGTTTCTCATCAGTGGCAACTTGGTTAGTGGTAAGCCGAAGGGTTTTCTCATTTGCCTTGGCTGACTCCACTCTGAGGTTGAAGCCCTTTTGGTAAAGGGCATTGTTGCAGTTCCTCATGACAAGATCGAGGGAAGTGAGAAGGATGGGTTTGAACAAGTCGTTGAATGGGATGACTACATTCTTTCTTGAAGGGCCTTGAGTGGCCTTGGGTTTAGAGGATAGGCAGGGAGAAGGTTAGGGGAGGGAGTTGGAGTAGACTTAACATCTTATGCTGATTTGAAGCAGCTACCAGTTTATGTACTGGTCGACATTTGTTGATGACCTGCCAAGTGTTTTGAGAGATGGCACCCAAAGTGTCTGTTGTCACTTTGGGTGTGGGAATTTGTGATGGGGGAGGAGGGGACATGTTGATATCCTTATTTGAGTTAGATGACTCACCAGGTTTGTCTTGCAGAGGGGTGGGGAGGCACAAAAGGGCAATTGCTTGCACTGTGTCTTCTTCAAATTGGACGTCTGAGTTCTGGGGTATTTCAGAGACATCAGGGAAAGTTATGGGGAAGCTTTGAAGAGGGAGAGGCACAGCCAGTGCCTTTTCAGTGTGGCAGGCATTGTGATGCCTGGTTGACATGGGAGTGGGAGTGGGGGAGAGAGTGTGGGAAGGTGGGAATTGCATTGAGATAAAGTTGTATAATTTGAGGTGACCTTCATTATATGGGACAGATTTGTTGTGGAGTTGCTCTAAATGAGCAATAGTTTGAAAAAGACAAATGAGATGGGAGGTACCATCAAATTTGGTTAGGTCACCTGATTCAGCCCAATTGCCTAACCAGGATGACATGAAGCTTAATAGGGAAGTGAGGCAATTGAGCCCCATGATGTCACTAGTGTTGGTAATGTCGATCATTGCAATCCCATCACAAAGCATTTCACAGATAGATGACCAATCTGTTCTGTGGGATGGCTGCACTTCAACATGAGGCTGAGGTGCAGTAGGAGGGGAAATGGGAGTGAAAGATGGAATGGATGGAAGGAGATCTGAGGGATGGGATTCATCCCAGGTAGTGCCTGGGATGGGAGGAGTGAAGCCATGAGAGGCAGCAATTGTTTGGGCAGAAGTGAGTTGGTACAAGGAAGGTGCTATTTCTGGCAAGAGGTCAATGTTGTTGCAAGCTGGCACAAGCAAAGGATGGAGTGATTTGGGGGTGGAAAGGCCTTGGGAGCCTTTGTCTTGTAACTTTTCATCTTCCTCCTCAGCAGAGGATATAGAAGCAGCATCATCTTCCTTGTGGAATTTCATACTTTTCTCCAATTGATTGGAAAGCAACTGGTTGATAGAATAAGAGTGCTTGGCTTCAATAGAGGGGGAAGAAGAGGGAGGCTTTCAAATGAAGTCCTCCAAAACTTGGAAGTTGTTGAAGAGAGGGACAGAGGCCTCTCTAGGAAGTGTTGGATTGGGTGCTAGACTAGCACTAGACCTTCGATGATGGACAATGTTAGATTGGATGCTGTTGGCAGTCTTTTTTATACCTCCAAGGAAGCCACTAGTCTCCTTAGAGCTTGACATGGTGATTTAGAATGAGTTTGTGTATTCCTTGTACTATGAATAACTGTGCCACTGAAGTGATAGTGGTAGTTACTGAGAAAGGAAGTATGACCTAGACTAATGAACAAGCTTTGAAAGTCTGAAACCCCAGTCTATCTGCCAAACCATGGCAGAATGAAAAACTCTCTGTTGCTGCCATGAACACCTGTTACTTATGAAACTTACAGATAGCCCATGTTGAGGAACATGAAACCATCAATCCTGACCTGACAGCTAAAATCAAGTGCACCCAAAACTTCTTCAAGAGACTTGTCTGACATGCCAAAAGCAAATAAGCAAATCAAATACTGGAAGCAGCCCAACCAGACAATGTATGGAAACTATGTCACTAGACAATATGTTGGAAGGTGCACATAGGGGATGTGGAGACAAACCTGACAGCAGTGAAACAAAGTTGATTGATTGAGAAATGAGGGAGATATGAAGGAAATACTATAGACACCTGTAAGAGACTGAGAGCTAAAAAATACAATACTGGGACTGTAAGCCTACAGGGGCTTACTTAGAGCTTTGACCTCAAGTTTACACTGACATACAATAAACCTGATATATTGGGGTGTCCATAGTGTGGTTATAAGGTCAGCTGTCCTAATGACAGCTGATAACAATGATTATAAGGGATATATTTCAATAGATTGAGTAATCCATCAAGGTGAAAGACAAATATTAACTAACTACTATACTATCAGTCCAAAATTGTATCAAAACCCAAGGAAAATATGATAGTAAGGGCCTGGCCCTTACACACCCCCCATTGAGACTATAGAATATAGTCAAGAAGATTGAGACACAAGTGGCTGTGCCACTTGTGGTAATAAGTGGTAGACAGGGCAAATATAGTGCCTATTAGACAGGGTAGACAAATACAAGATGATAGTTCACCTTGTCAAAGGTATCAATTAAAGTCAACTCATTCATGGAGGGGACAAGGATGAGCATGAGTAGGAGGAGGCAATCAAGGAAGACTCACCTACAATGTCTTGGAATGAGGGGACAGAGGCATTGGCCTTAGCCAAGAAGGTGATAGGGGGCAGGTTGGATGCAAGGACAGAGGCATTAGCCTCAGTCATAGTCATATCCAACAATGGGTGGCCAGCAACAATAGGGGTGGTTACAAAGGTGTTGGCCTCTGTTATTTAGGTGTCTGCATTGAGGACCACTCCATCAGTAATAGTGGATAGTGACCCAGTGTGGGTCAATGCAAGGGGGAGGGTCAACTGCAACTTAGAGGGTAGTGGTTCCAGCAGGCATTGAGGGTAGTCATAGTACTGTAGGAGCTAGAAAAATGTTAACACACTAGCTGGTAGCCATCCTTGGAAAACTGAGTGTTTCTCTTTGGTCTGTCATGTGTTTTTGTATTCAAAGTATAAGAACCAGTTAATGCTGTCACAAGTGGGGTATCTCCATCTATTCCACTCAAGTATTGCTAAGGGCTTATGATATTGGTTGAGGTACTTGACCTAGCAATTGTCATGTTTGTCATATAAATCATAGTATAGCTGGTCACCATAGTAGGTGTGGTTTAGCCACCACAACCTGAAAAGGTAGGAGTGGTCTACCCATGAGATGAGTATACTATTGCAGATAAGGACATAAGCCACATTATTAAGGCTCAGGTTATGCAAGGCATAGGAGGTCATTTCTAGGGGCTGTAATAAGTACACAGGCCCATTCTGAGAAGTGAAGGTGCAATCTGGAGGAATGCAACTATTGTAGGAGGTAATGAACTTGTGGTATAGGTGAAGGGTTGCTACCAGTACTGTGAATAATTGCACAAATCTCTGGATGGTACTCTTGTCATCAGGACTCAGAGCATGACCCAGGCTATATCTAAAGACACAACAATGGTGTACAAGCTTCTGTCATTTGAATGCAATGCTATTGAAGGCATTATGGGTGTCTGGGTTTCCATGTATCAATAGATATTGGCCTAAAAGGTCAATATCAAATAATTGGGGTCTGGAGGGCATGGGCAGTCCTTTGCCCTCATTTTATTTAGGAGGTTACATGCACCATGATCTTGGATGGCATGCTAGATGGGTTTTAGCCTAGTGATGTATTCTTCCTGCATCCCAGGTACTAGAAACTTGGGGTCATAACCCTCAAGGTTTAAGATGAATTCCATAGCATCATTGTGATACTCTGGAAGGGTCAAAGAGGCAATATTGTACAGTTTTCAAAGCAGGAAACATGCTTCAAACCTGCTGTGAATGTTAATGTGGCAGTTATCCATAAACCACCATAATTAGATTACTTGTCTTGAGATCATAGGTAGACCCTGGCCTGCAATGTGGTAGGCAGAGCCCTTCTTGTTGTTGTGGATGAACTTCCTTCCTTGGAGTTCAGTGTTTGCTACCATCCAGGCATTTGTACTAGTGAACATGGTATTTATTCACTGGCAGTAATATACATTGTGTGACAACATTCTGCACATGAAGTTGTTGCATTCTTAAATGCCAGGTTCAGTGCCCCAGAGTCCCCAGAAGTTGGGAACTCTACCATCACAGCCAATGCAATCTGATACATCAGCACAGTTGTCATTATTTGACAATGATGCCCTTGCTTTGCTCTTGTTTTTCATTTAATGATTCTTTATGAAATTGTTGTCATTGCTCAAGTATTTCAGTTCTGATAATTGTTTATCTGGGTTATCTGGGCTACAATGGACAAACTCATAATGTAATCAGATTACAGGTTTAGGGAAGAGATTTCCTGGTGGGTATACTAGAATTGGTTGACTGAAGGAAAGTTCCTCAAATAGGGACTCTGATAGAATAATACCACTCAAGGTCTGTTTTGTTGACCTTGAGGGAGTAGTTTGAGAAGGTTTTGTCATAGGGACATTGATGTCTCTGGACAGTACCTCCTTGATATATAGTAGGGAGATGTTGGCTAGCAGTGGTAGTGGCCAACATAAAGATGAGGCAGTTAGAGGCAGCAAAGGTTGATGATGTTGGCAAGGTAAGGGTTTTACCTTGTTACCAGCATGAGGTGCCAGTGTCATGGGGTTTTGTGGGGTGCTAGACACCCTCTGTTAAGATGGCATTATCATTTGAGATATCACTCACCATTTTGTGGGTCATTCTTCATCTTGGTCCAACTTCTTGTTTAGTTGTTGTTGCAGGTTTGAGACCTGCCTCTGTAGTAGGTTGTTTTGTCCTTCAAGCATGATGAAACAGTCTTGTGAGCTGTGGAGCTTTGCTAAAAGCTTCTCAATTATTGCATTGTACCTGTCATATCTTGAGTTAGTGCTTAGTCTGGATATTAGGTCTATGGGTAGACCTGCCTTGTTGAGTCAGTTCATTAACTCTTGGACATACTGATTGTCCTTGAGTTCTACATCTACAGCTCTTTGCTTTCCTTGTTACAGTCTTAATGGTTTCACCCATGTTTAGACATGCTGACCTAGCATAGTGTTTCATATATTGTGTCAGCCCCTCTATGACTTTATCCTGACTCACTCACTTCCTTACAATGACTTACACCATCACTCATCCTTGTGTCATCTATTATTAGCTAGTCCCTCTAGTACTATATAAACCCTAGGTAAAGCACTTGTAGTCCTTATGCTTTACCAACTTGTTCTTTCCCCTTTGCTCATCCTCAAGTCTTTGCCTTAGTTATAACCTGAGTGCATAACAAAGGTTGTAACATTTCTCAGGCTTTTGAGGAAAGAGTGGGCTGTACTGATTCAGTTTATTTCTGTTTGCCCTTGTCCTTAGAGGATGAGGGTGTTGGGAAATTCTTTGTCCTACTCCTTCCTCAAGTTAAGGTCACTGAGGATGATTAGAATGGAGAAGCATTGCTCCTCCCTATGTCAGTTGCCAATGATGATGTTGGGGCCAGTATTGTTGGTTGTGATATTGTGGTTGGCTGATCTTGGGTTGGCAGTAGTAGCTGCAGTTGCAGTGGGAATGTCAGCATTTGTTGGATTGGTGTAGTGGTGGGTTGTTGATATAGTGGATATAGCACTAATAGAGGGGGGTAAGGTCTATATAGTTGAGTAAAACCATATATATGTGGAGGAGGCAGGTAGAATGCAGGGTATAGGTAGTCCTGCATGAAGGGTTGGGGTAGTGGAGATATCATATGTAGTTGCAATGGATCCATTTGGTTTGAGCCTTGTGGTATCAAGCCCACAAGCCCACAAGGTTAGATAGTAGCACTTGTTAGACAGTGAGTTGTTGCCTATTATAGTAGGAAGTTAGAGTTGGATTGGACAATATATCCATTGCCCTCCTCCCCTTCAAGGCCCATTGGAGGGTCTCCAGGATGTGCAGGGTCATTTGCATCACCCTGTGTTAATATACATTGTTGCTTTTGTGCTTACTGGAGTTGTTGCATGTCTATGGTAGTAGTATTGAGATAAGGATAAGTTAAGGTTATTTATCTAGTTTCTGTGTTCCTAAACATTAGGAATGTGATCCTCAGGGTTGAATGTCCAATTTTGGACACTATTAGTTTTCCCATGAATAGTTATTGACTGAGCTGTGGTGGCTGTTGGATTGAATTAGCACTTTTCAGCTTTAGATACTGATCTAGGGCTGCTAAGTCTTTGTAATAGTTATATAGCTCCCAAGTCATGTTGCTCAGACTCCAGTGGACTTGGAATTCCACCTTGTCATCATTCATGAAATGATGGCCAATGATCTCATCAATGAACCATTTATGTTTGTCATCTGTGCCAAAGTCATAGGGTTCCAGTTTATTTTGGCTTGGGAATAGTACATCATCTGATGCATTGTAGGGTCATAATTAGAATGTCAGGTGTATTTGGCATTCCTGTAGGGCTGGTGGTAGCTTGAGACAGTAATTAGATGTCTCAGGCTTGGCTTCTAGGACCTTGAAGGGTTTTATGAATTTTGGGCAGAGCTTGCAAGCTCTGCCTCTTGGCAAGTTCAAGTTTTTTGTGGAAAGGAATACTGGGTCTCTGAATTTGATGTTAGGCTCAGGTCCTCTCCTTTTATTTGCCCAGTGGGTTTGAAAAACTCATGCTTCTATGATGGTGTCATGTGCAGATGCCAAGTTTGTAAGGGTGGCTTCTACAAATAGTCTAAAACCCTTAGGAGGTGTTAGTCTGCTCTGTATCTCTCAGATCATACTGGGCATGTATCCACCATTCAATTTGAACAGTGCATACCCAGTAGTGGCAGATATACTCAAGTTTATAGCAAACTCAGTTGTAGGTACCTTTTCTACCCAGTTTTTTTGGTCATGGCTGACTGTTGCTTGGAATATCTGTCTGATGTTCCAATTCATGTATTTGGTCTGCCCATCTGTTTGTGGGTGAAATGATGTGGACATTAGGAGCTTAGCTTCTAAGACTTTATGAAGTTTTACCCACCAAGTAAAGGTGAACTTCAAGTCTTGGTTGCTGACAATCAAGCTAGGGAGGCCATGCAGCCTTATGATTTCTTATAGGTATATCCAGGATAACTTGGATGCTTTCATCTGTGTGTACTAGTATAAGGTGCACCATGCTAGTCATTTTACAAATGATGACCTATAGGTAGTCAAAGCCTTTTGATTCAGGGAATGGGCTGACAAAGTCTGTTCTAATGAAATCCCAAGGTTTGGTTAGGACTGGGAGTGAGTGCAATTCTCCAGAAGGTTTCATATTTGGAGTCTTTGAGTATCAGCATATTTCACATGTTCTACAGAACATGTGTGTCTTGGGCTAATTTTGGCCACCAGTACCACCTTCAAAGGTACTCTGCTGTCCATTGGTTGCCAAAGTGACTAACAATTTCATAAGCTTTATTCAAGAGCTTTGTAATTAAGGATCAGTCATTGGGAATGCATACTACCTTCCATCCTTTGGAGGTAGTTCTTCAAATGATACTGTCATCATTGACAGTAAAGCCACTGTATTTCTCAGGTGCTTCAAGCACTGCTGAGAATATAGGATTGGATACATATTCTGACATGATCATTGTTGTCATATCACTTAGAATTTCCATTGGGGCTTCAGTGGTGATATTATCCAATAGTGCATCTTCTAGTGTTGGAGACTTGACAGATTGGTCTTGTAGCTCCTTTTGGGCAGCCTATCTCTAAGCCACCTCTTGAAGCTTACAAGCTTCAATTTCTTATTCTTCCTTTCACTCATGTAAGCATGTGCTTTGACATAATGGTTGTTCAGCCATTGCCTTGACTGTGTTGAGGAGATGCTCAATTTCCTCAACTTGTTGTAGGAGTAGGTCCTTGCAGTGAGGATCAATTCTGTGATCAACTAGGATATATTCTCTAGGAAAGTGTTTTTCTCCTGGGGTATTGCTTTCAAAGTAGTGAGACAGGTAGTCTGCTGCTTTATTTCATTCTCCTTTGACATATGTAATGTCAAAGTTAAAATGCAATAAGTAGTCTATCCACTGTCATTGTCAGCTAGACAGTTACACTTGGGTTTTGAAGAACTCCAGCACCTTGTGGTCTGTGATAACATGGATCTAGTAGCTGACAAGTTTGTCTTCCCATTTCATTAGCACTTCTAAAATTGCTAGTGTTTTAAGTTTATGCACAGCATAGTTTTACTGTATAGTTGTGAACTTCTTGGACATGAACCCTGCTGGGTGGCAGTCTGCCCAGGTGGGTCCTTGTCTGTACATAGCACCAATGCCTGTCTTAGAGGCATTGCAAATAATCCATATGGATTTTCCAGTTTTGGGGTCTATTAGTTTGACAATGGGAGTCTTCTCACATATCCTCTTCACTATGTCAAAACATCATTAGTGAAGGGGTCTCCAATGGAATGGGGTCCCATTCTGGGTAATTGCTAGTAGTGGTCTAGTATATATGGATACATCTGGCAAAAAGTTTGCCAAGTAGTTGACAAGTCCAATGAATTATTGGATGTCAGTATAGTTTCTGGGAGTATCCCACTCCTGGATGCAGGTCAATTTATTCTTGTCTTGGTATATCCCTTGGTCATCTATTGTCTGACCAAGGCAGTCAATGTGATCTGTGTACAGATCACATTTGGATTGTTTAATGTATAACTTGTGTTTGTGCAGTCACTCAAATACAAGTCATAGGTAATCTTCATGTTTATCTATCAAGTTAGAAAATATAAAGATGGCATCCAGGTATACATGTACACATATACCTACAATATTGCAAAAAATAGTGGTCATTAGCCACTGAAAGGTTATAGGGGCATTGCAATCCCCCTGTTGCATTATGTTACTGACATACATGCCAGTGATTGTTGTAAACCCTGTTTTGTCTATGTCTTCTAGGCATACTCAGACTTACTCATAGGCATCAGCAAGATTGATCTTGAATTGATATCATGCCCATGTGATGTCTTCTCAAATAACATCTTGGTCTGGCAAGGGTGTTGCATCCTTGATAGTATTCTTATTTCATTGTTGTGCATCAATGACAGTTTGTGATTGACCATCTTTCTTTGGGATGTATAGCAATAGTGCTACTTGGGAGACATGCCAAGGCTCCCACCACTTTGCATTCACATAGCAGTTGAGTTTCTGGTGAAACTCCCTGCATAGGGATTGTAGACATCAGGGAGTGAAGTAATGGTACTTTTTGTTTTTGTCAATAAGGTTTATTTCATGATTTACTTTACAAAATGGGGGGTGTTCATCTGGAGGGCCATGCATTATGTCCTTGAATTCTTTGAACCACTGCTGGTGCAGGGTTGGTATGTCCTTCTTGGAGTACTGACCTTGTTGCTCAAGGTAGTGATTCCTTTTTTTGGCATTGATACAAGTATTTTGTATCCATTTTTCTAAGTCATCTTCCACTGGAAGACAGGTAATGAGCATACTATAAAGTTGGTCTTGTGTCATCTTATCAGGGTAATATACCCTGGTGAACTTTTGTGTCTCAGCTATGTCATCGAGATTGGGTTGTGTAAACCCAGTTGATGTTAGTGGTTTATCTTCAGGATGATGTATTTCCCATATGCTGCAGACCATAGCATTCCATTCTGCTGGTATCCAGGGGTTGTAACACCATTCAAATATTGGGTTCTGAATAGGCTTGTCTACCAAGTGAGGTTTTTGTCTTGTTTTTTATGATATTTGAAGGGTGTTTTGACTTTCCTTGGAGGGTATCTTGTGTTTTTCTTGATCATCATCCCCCTTTTGAGAGTTCATGGAACTTTTGGCTTCTTCCAATAGATAATGGCTGTCAAGGCACAATGTTTCCCCTTGAACACTTTGTTTATCATCTTGTGCATCTTCTATGGATATTTGACAGACATTGTCTTGTTGAACATTCTCTACAAGTCAACTTGGCTTGTCTTATTTGTTGTACAGTGGTGGCACAGGTGAGTATCTGATTTGCTAGCAAGGTTTGCCACTGCTATGGATTTGTTTTCTATTCTGACTTCATTCTTGATGAAGTCAAGGATTGCATTGTTGGTGCACATAAATAGCATACCAATTATCATGTCATAGCAATTGAAGTTTGCTACATCTGTATATGTATGAGTATGTATGTTTCTGATGGTGATATCTATTGTCACATTGTATTTTATGGTGGACTGGCTGCCCACTGTCCCCAGCTGCAGGGTATGAGGGTCCAGTAATTTGTTGACCCTTATGCCAGCCACTTGTGCAAAAGTAGAAGTTATTCCAGTGGTTGTACTGCTGGAGTCCCACAGCATCCATGCATCAATACCATTGATGCTGACAAGGGTTGTAAGGCATTGTTTCTTGCTAAGGGAGGCTTGGGGTCAAAGGATCTTGCTCTTTTCTTTATAAAGAGTAATGTGGCATACTCTTACTTCATGTTCTGGTTTTCTACTGGGCTCCACAGTAAGTGCATTGATGACATCAATGTCATCATGGTTTTTGTCATCAGGGTCCCCATCACTGATCATGGTAGCAAAGTCATACTCATTATCAATGTCAGATCCATAATCTGACTTGATGACTTCTACCTCTACTAGTTTATTTTTGTTCAACAAACTCAGTTCCAGTTCTTCTTGGGCCTCAGTGTTGTCATTGGAGGCTAACCCTTCCTTGATTTCTTCAGCTTTCTGAAGGAGTATTTCCTTGTCATTCATTGGAACAACTATGGGTGCAGCTCATATATAGCTGTAGCATTTCCCTTTCTCTGGGCATTCACTTGCCCAGTGACTGTGTCTTCCACATTTGTAATAAGGCCCCTTTTCTATGGCCTTGTTTCCTTGGTTCTGCCTTACAGATGCCTTATGTTGTACTTGTGGCTTAAGATGGGCACTTGGTTTGTTTGGTCAAGGTGGAGGTCTTGATAGTCACTTAGATAAGAAGGTGTTTAAGGGTTGCCTTAGCTTGTGGACTGGGATGTAGTCCATTCCTGTGGAAATGCAATGAGGCCCCCATGTGGTTCTTGCTCTTTATTTGGCTGCAGCATGTTTCTTAGGGAAGCCTGCTAATGGTTCATATATCTGAGAAGGTTTTGGAACCTTTTCAAAGAAGGTGCTGCTTTGCATCCAATTTTTGTAATTGGCTATGTGTGCTATGAAGTCTTCAAGTTGATTCATTTCAGGTGACAATCCCCTGTCAAACATGAGGAAGTGTCTCATAGTTTGTAGGAGATCTTCTAAGAAGGTCTCAATGAGAGAGTAGTCATCAGGATGGACAGCCATATCTTGTGAATATCCCAAAATAACATTATAATAATGTTAAGTCCCTTCTTTGGGATTATACCTGACCCTTTTGAGGCTCTCATGAGCCTCATGCATTGACATCAGTCTTATAAGTCAATCATAAAGTGCCATGATGACACTCTTGAATGTCTAATTGTATTTGCTATAATCTATACTAAGTACATGACAAATGAATATATCCTTCACTTCTCCAATGAAGTGATATTGGAAAGTTAGGATTTATAGTGGGACTCTGTCCCCCTAGTCCCTTCATGGCAAAGTCAGCACAAAGGCTTGTCACAAATGACAATAGGTCTCTGAATCAGTGATTTCCACCATATGGTTCCAAGCTCTTTTCTATAGGAAGTTTGTTTAGCAAGGGTTTGTAACCTTCAGGGCATTTGATCAGTTGGGCAAGGTATTGGTCAATCATTTGATGTAGACAATCATACATGAGGTTATTGTAACTCTGGATGGATTGAACAATCCCTGAAGTTACTGACTTGTCATGTGCCTCCCAGACTAGAGAGTATTGACAAATTGCTTGGTTCAGTATGGGGTGTTGTAGGAAGGCATACATCTTCTGCCCCTCCCTTGTATCACCTTCTTCCTCTCCTTCTTCCTCTTGCACAGAAGGAAGGTTTTAGAGGGGATGTTGATTGTATAGCAGGGGCAGACTTTGTCCCTGCAAAGATCATTGTATAGCTTGTTGTTGTTGTAGGGAGGATACCCTAACTGTTTTATAAGAACTAGACATTTGAGATATCTTGAGAGGCCCACCCAGGGATATGCAAGTAGTTGTTTTTTGCTCTTTGTGTTCTGATATGGTGGCTTCAATGGGTATATGTCTGTTAAACCTAATATATTGGCCATCTATCAGAGATGACCCACAAGTGCAGATGTCTTCATTTTGCATTTGTTGTAGAGCAACCCAGTCATTCCACTTATTGGCATGAGGGGTCCATTTAGCCATAGGTACTATGAACAGAGTGTTTAAGGTCTGGAATGAGCCAGTGTTCATGGGAACACTAGTAGTGGTGGATTGTTTGGCCTTAGTATTTGATGTTAAAGCCAGCAGAGATTTTCCACTGACCATAGGTCTGGCTGGTGGTGAGTCTGCAGTTGTAGTATTCCTTGCAGGGTATCTATTATCCTGTATCATGATTCTGGGTGATGGTGTGCCCATTGTTCCTTTCCCTTTAGTACAGGGAAAAGGAGTCATTCAGGAAGACCAATGTGAGCTTGGGTTAATAGTCTGTTCCTGGGGGTCAGGCTGCATTAGTAGGGACTGTGTTGTTTGTGTATATGATGCCCTAGTAATTGGGACATCACATTGTAGTTGTCTTGTAAAGGTGTCATTTCCCAGGAAGGTTTTGCTGTCTGTGATGGTGGACTTCTCATTTGTGAAGTGTGCAGTCCTAAGACCATACTCTTGTGTGTGTTGACATTGTGCACTGAGGTGCTTGTTATATGCTTGGTCTGTTTCCCCTAGTTGTCAAGGTGCATGCAAGTGTGCCACAGCTTGTATGGTATTTGATAGTGCAGTTGGTGATAAGGGTGTGAGGCAAGGTTGGGGTTGAGGCATTGCTAGCAGTCCATTGTTATAGTGCTGATGATGGTGCTTGTGTGCAGGATATTGTTTGTCCCCCTCAATTGCCTTGTGGAGTCTTGCATTGAGGGGATCAAATGTGATCCCATCATTGGTGCTGGTGAGGATGTGCTCTAGGTACTATTAAGTTGGTTGCATTTTGTAAATATTGTGCATTAGCATAAGGTTGTTTCATTTGACCTTAGTTGCTCAGGCCTTTTGGTAGGCCATACAAAGCTTTGTCAAACCTTTGAGGTATGTGATGCAGAATCAGTTAGAGCTGACATCTATGGGCAAGTTGGTTTCCCTATACAATTCTGCTATAATGGTTCTAGTATATACTAGCATTTGATATTGGCATTGGCATTTAATAATGCTGTAGTCTGAAAAGATGGAATTGACTTAGTCTTCTATAGAGACCACATCATTAAGGGTAGGAGGCAGTAATTTGGGTATCAATGGTTCAGAGTGGAGACTTTTGGATCAATAAGTCGTGCTTGGTAGTGCAGGTTGCACTGTGGGAGGTTAGCTTATTTTAGGTTCAGAGAAAAGAGGAAGCTTCTTGGAAGCTTCCTCACTATTGGTGGATAAGTCATGTGTCAATGTGGCCACTGGTAGTATCTGGTGATAGATGGGGTGGGTCAGTTTGTTGTATCTCAAGGGGATTGACAGGGAAGGTAGTATGGGTGGTATAAGCACATCTCATATGCTTGTGCTGCACATTGTCACATCAATGTGCATTTGTGTGTCTCTGGACATGTTATAGTGTCTAGGAGGATGGTTCTGCTGCAGAGCTATTTAATGGGAGGATGCTGATAGGATTTTACTTTAAGCTTTAAGTGCAATAGTTGCATTTAATGGATTCACTTAGTATGTGCCCAAGTGCAGGGTATTATAAAAAAATGTAAGCTTACAGGGGCTTACTTAGAGCTTTGACCTCAAGTTTACACTGACATACAATAAACCCAATATATTGGGGTATCCATAGTGTGGTTATAAGGTCAGCTGTCCTAATAACAGCTGACAACAATGATTATAAGGAATATATTTTGATGGATTGAGTAATCCATCAAGGTTGAAGACAAATATTAACTAACTACTATACTATTAGTCCAAAATTGTATCAAACCCCAAGGAAAATATGATAGTAAGGGCCTGGCCCTTACAGGGACTTACCTGTGGTTACTTATAAGAGACTGAGAGCTCCAGGACATCCACTGGCTAGCTACAAGTTCAACTATCACATAACTATGTCACCTGACTAACCTAGGCTGAAACTACCAAGTTCCAAAATTATCTATAGACTGATAGGAGCATATCTAACATATCCCCTGATCTAAGCAGTCCATAAAAAGAAAGAAAGAAAACAAATCTATAATGATAGTCCAAGAAGAGGAATAGTAAAGTTAACTGTCTTGGGATATACAGCCTTGGTCAAAATGTCAGCCAGCTGCCTGTCAGTAGGAACATAGACAGAATAGATTACTTCATTAGCTACTACATCCAAAGCCAGTAGAACCTCAAATCCAGGTGCTTCATGCATCTATGATGCTCAAAATTCTTGGGTACATTGATCCCTGACTTGTTGTCAATGAAGAAAGTAGATGTAAGGGAAAGGGAATAGCCAAACTTCATCAGAATGTTTCTCATCTACATGATCTTCTTGCCTCCCTCAACAGCAGCCACATACTCAGCCTCAGTGCTGGAGAGAGTGACAAAAGGCTGATGCTTAGAACACTATCCTACAGCCCTACTACTCACTAGAGTCACATATCCACCTGTAGCATGTCCTGTAGCCTTACAGGAGCCATAGGAGGCATCATAGAACATCTGTAAGAGCTCTTCATTATCATTTCCCTTGTAAACAAGCTTGTAGCCCATGGTGCCCTTGAGATAATGGAGTAAATGCTTCATAGCTGCCCAGTGCCTTGGAGATGGGTTGTGATTGAACCTCCCAAGGTAGGAAACAGCATAAGCAATGTCTGGACATGTCATGGTGGCTAGATACTGCAGGAAACCTGCAGCAGAGAGATAAGAAATGGATTTCATCTTTTCTTGTTCCTCAGAAGTGGGGATATCAGCTGAGAGCTTGAGTCCAGGTGGTAAAGGAGTTTTGACAGCATTGCAATCATCCATTTTGAAATGTTCAAGCAATTTCTTGATGTACTGGGACTAGGAGAGTGAAATAGAGTGATTCTGGATGTCCTGATCCACCTTTGCAGCCAACAACCAACTGGTAGCTCCCAAATCTTGCAGTTTAAAGTGCTTAGAAAGCTTCTCCACTGCTGAGTCCATGGCTGGCTGGTCCTTTGACACAAAAGTGATATCATCAATAAAGACTGGGACAATGACCTTAACATTTCTCTTGGAATAGATGTAGAGGGAGTTATCAGAACAGAGTCTAGAGTAGTCCATGGATGTCATGACACTGTGAAGCTTCTTGTTCCACTGCCTGGCTGTCTGTTTGAGGCCATAGAGCAATTTCTTGAGCCTGTAGACATGGTTTGGACCTTCCTGGTAATATCTTTCTAGCTGTCTCATGTAGATCTCCTCTTCCAGCTTTCCATAGGTGAAGGCTGAAAAGATATCTACAGAGTGAAGCTGGAAGCCCTCTCTAGCTGCTAAAGCTATGATAAGTCTCAAAGAGACAGGACAAAATGTAGGGGCAAAAACTTCAGTGTAGTCATAGCCAGGACATTGGAAGTAGCCTTTAGCAACCAAACAAGCCTTGTGGCATTCCACAGGGCCATCAGAGTTGTGCTTGACCTTGGAGACCTAGCCAGAGTTAACCAGCTTCTTTCTAGGAGACAATTTAATGATTTCTCAGCTTTTATTAGACTCCAAAGAAAAGATCTTGTTGTCACAAGCTTCTATCCACTGAGAAGCATCTGGGGACCTCATAGCAGCCTTATAAGTGCAAGGATTAGACCCAGAAATGATTTCAACAAACTCTACCTCAGCAAAGTCACTGTCAGCCTGAAAACTCATTTCATCATCACTCTCATCACTTCCTCCAGGCAGGACAGGTGCTCTGACCTTCCACCACTCTCCTGGTGGTCTCTGGATCTGATTTGAATGTCTGAGAAGATGTAGAGGCTGATTTGGTCAAGAAGTACTTAGAGGTGTTCTAGGAGGCTCAAGAAGTGCTAGTGTGTAGAGATGCTGCTGAAATGTAGTTGAAATGCTGTTCAGATTGTCCTCCTCACTCCCTGGCATCCCAGGAGCCTTAGGAGCCTCAGTAGGCTTAAATGGTGGTAAAGGAGTGGAATGCTGACAGGGTTCTGCTGAAATGTAGTACAACTTGTCCCTATCCTCTTGCAGAGGACCAGAAACATCTGTTGGAGTCTGGAGAGGCTCTGGAGTGACTAGAGCACCTCTAGAGGGCTTAAAATGATGATCTACATTACCTCCCTCATCTGCTACAAGTAGGACAGTCTTAAAAGGATGAGAAAGTGAAGGGGAAGGGATAGGAGATGTGGAGAAGTCAAGGGAGGGTAGAGGGCCAGCAAGTGAAGGTATAGTGTTCATTTTCACTCTAGACAGCCTAGAGAAGTACCTCTCATCAAAATATGCTTGTTCTGAGATCCTAGTCTTCTTGGTGGTTGGATTATAGAACTTCCAGCCCTTGTAGCTAGTGGGATAGCCAATAAAAATGCATTTTTTGAAGTGAGGCTGCAGAAAAGTCCATATATCTTGTTATATATGCACATAGGCAGTGCATCCCCATACTCTGAGGTGAGAAATACCTGGTTTTTGCTTGTAGATACTTCAAAGGATATAGAACCTAGTAGGGGTGGAGTAGGAAGTTTATTCCACACATGGATTATGGAGGCAAGGCATTCCCCCCAAAAGGAAGCTGGTAAACTGGACTCTGAAAGCATAGCTGTGATCCTTTCATCTATAGTTCTGTTAGCCCTTTCAGCCAAACTATTTTGCTAAGGCCTATTTTGCACAGAATGCCTCCTGTCAATCCCACACTGCTCTGTGAACCTCAGGAATGTATTAAACATGTATTCTCTACCTTTATCATCCTATAGAGCACAAATTTTGACTTCTAGCTGGTTTTCAGCTTTATAGGTCTTGAATACTTTAAAGGCTTTTGACTTGGCTCTGAGAAGGTAGGCAGCTTGGAAACACATAGAATCATCTATAAACATGATCCAGTACTTGTAGCCTTAATGGGTAGGAGCTGGAAGCAGTCCATGGAGGTCTGAGTGTACCAACTCAAGTGAAGAGCAATTGTGGATGTTAGAGGAAAAAAATGGATGGGCATGCATCTTTCCTGTAAGGCAGGGCTTATAGATGGGGTCAGGAAACACTTCAGACTCAAGTTTGAGGCCTGTAACAAGGTTTTGAGTGATCATCTTCTTCACATCAGCATAATTGTGGTGTGCAAAGCATCTATGCCACAGGGAGAGGTCTACAAAGAGGGTGGAGATGTAAAAAGTGTTTTCTGAGGGGATAGTGGTGCCATCCAGCAAAGCGGAGTTTGTAAAACAAATTGTAGCCTTGAAAAGCATCTTTCCACTATGAAAGAACATCATAGAACTTGTATTAATAGAGATAATGATGTTGGAATGTCTGGTGAGGTATAAACATGATAAGAGGTTGCTCCTGAGTGCTAGAACATGTATAACTTGTGAAAACTCAACCTCCCTTGCCTTTCTGCCCTCTAATACTGGTTGAAACACAACTGAGCCCACTCCAACCAAAAAAAACCACTGAATTGTCTGCTAAACAGATGAGAATGTAAGCTGGAGTGTATTTCTTGAACCAGTGACAATATGGGGTCATATGAGAAGTAGTCCCTGTATTTGCAAGCCATTCAAAGTCAGCATCAAGCTGGAGAGGTAAAGAGGAAGAGGGTGATGGAAAACCTGCATTTCCAGCAAATTTTTTGGCTGGAGAGGTACTATTTGCAGAGGGAAGGAAGGAGGCACTGTTAGGAGTGTTCTGAGCATGATTGGCATGGTTCTGATGGCATTTAGATGAGTTTATGCCTTTTTCTTGACCCAGGTGCTGAACTGCTTCCAATACCCAACACTTCTCTCTTATATAACCAGTCTTGCCATAAAAATCACATTTTACAGAAGAAGGAGAGGGCTGAGAGCAGGTGGAAAAGGCTGTAGAGGAAGGAAGGTCCTGGGCATATCTGCAATATTGAATTTCCTTAGTGACAAAGGCCTGATACACAGAAGCCTTGTCAAGTTTGTCAAGGGCAAGGAGGGAGGAGGTGAAGGAGGAGTATTCCTCAGCTGGTAGGGCTCAGATTAGGGCCATGGAAGCAAGTTCTTCATCTAGTTGGTCAAGGATAAAACCTGTGGAATGAAGGTCTTTAATTTTCTTCATGGAATCTTCAACCCTGTTGAGGAGAGACTGTAAGGACTTGTCTTCTTGCTTCCTAATGCTGAAAAGGTTGTCATAGGCATTGAATCTCATCCCTGGATGTTGTTAGAGGTGTATAGACTTCAGGGCATCCCATATCTTCACTAAGTCATCCTGAATCCTATTTAAATGAATCCTCTGCTCAGCTTCTACCATCAAAAACAACTATCCAGCCGCCTTGTCCACCTTAGCCTCCCATGCTTCCTTAGCCAACAGCTCAGCCTCCTTAGAGAAAGAGAATATAGAGAGTGCTTTAATACTACCTGAAACTAGTCTCCATAGCCCAAAGGCTCAAAGCCATGCCTCCATCTTTCCAGATCGCATAGTATAGTTGGTAGCATTCAACTTGGCAAAGTTTGGGCTGGAAGTCACCATTTTTGCAAGCAAGAGAGCAAAATTTGTGAGGGGAAAGTATAAGAAGTGTTGATAAGTAAGGAAGTGGATGTAGGAGCAGTAGATTGTGTGAAGTTGATGTTTTGGTGCTGTTATAGTGTAGGTCCCATAACCTGTTGGAAGGTATGTGTAGGGGATGCAGAGACAAACCTAACAGCAGTGAAATGAAGTTGATTGATTGAGAAATGAGGAAGATATGAAGGAAATACTGTGGACACCTATATGAGACTAAGAGCTAAAGAATACAATGTGGGACTCACCTGTGGACACCTGTAAGAGACTGCAAGCTCCAGAACATCTACAGGCTAGCTACAAGTTCAACCATCACATGACTATATCACCTGACTAACCTAGGCTAAAACTACTAAGTCTCAAAATCATCTATGAACTAATAGAAGCACATCTAACACAACAGGATTTTGAAACTACCCAATGCCAGCCTTCTCATGGGGCCTGCTCTGCATACCTGTGGTAACCCATCACAAGAAGTGTGAGACTCTACAAGAAGCCCTATATTGGAAATCCTCTCCTCTTCCACATCCAGTCACAATAGATCTCACAATAAGCAACAAAAATAAAATCCAATATGAAGAAGTAACTGAAACAGAAGTATGTGAAGCACTATTTGACTCCAGTAACAATATGGCAGCAGGAGCAAGCCAGATAACTTATACAATGCTCAAATAGGCATGAATATATGCTGCAAAGAAAATCATGATGCTAATCTGACACTGCCTAACCAAAGGGTATGACCCACTACAATGGAAAAAAGCAGTGGTAGTTGCCCTGTGAAAGCCCAATAAACCAGATTACTCACAACCTAAAGCCTACTGTCTTATCACATTGCTTAAGTGCATAGGGAAGATTTTGGAAAAAGTAGTAGCACAAAGACTTACATATCTTGCAGGATATCACAATCTCATCCCAGATACCCAGTTTAGAGGCAGAGCCAACTTCTCAACATCCAATGCCATACTCTCCTTTGTGCATGACATCTACAATACATGAAACCATGGTTTGGCAATGTCAGTGCTAACATTTGATATTAAAGGCTACTTCAACTTCATGAATCACAAATGACTACTTGCAGAACTCAAAATATGATGAATCCCACTAGAAATAATCAAATAGACAGCAAGTTTCCTTACTAACAAGGAAGCAGCTATTTGTGTAGATAGAAAAAGGGAAGCTATAAGACCAGTGAAGAACAGTACACTACAAGGCTCACTGGTTTCACTTGTCTTAGCTGCATTCTACTCAGCAGGACTTCTCAAGCTACTTGAGGCCCAAACTATCATAACAAATGCTCCAGCAGAGTGTTGCCACAACCAGATATCCTCTCTCACCCCCTTTATATATATTGATATTGGAATGCTGACAGTTTTCTCCCTCTCTCTAGATACTAATATCTATATCCTTGCCCAAGCCTACAAATAGGTAGACTAATGGCTCTACTCAGCAGACTTATCTGTAGACAAGGACAAATGTAAGCTAATGCACTATATGTACAGGAAGTCAGACTGACTTCCCTCCACATCAAACTCTAAAAATGTGGTGGGATAACCTCAAAGATGCTAGCAAGCTCAACAGTGCATTGGCTTGGAGTTCTCTTTGACTAAAAACTCCTTTTCAACCACCATGTATCCAAAATGGTGGCCAAAGCAGAGAAGGCTGTTACTTGCATATCAATGTTAGCAAATACTGTATGTGGGCCATCACACTCACACTTACACCTACTATACTATACATGTATACTACCTATCCTCATATATGCAAGTGCTGCATGGTGGACAGGGAAACAGCTACACATTAAAACCCTAAACAAAGTCCAAAATAGATCCCGCCAACTCATTTGCACTGTATTCTAAACTACTTCCATATATGCTCTAAAAATAGAATTCTCTATTCCCTCCCCCTAGCTTATACTTAGATTTGCTTACAAAGAAAACTGCTATTTGCTTTAATAAACTTAACACAAACAACCCTGTTATGACCTTTGTTATGAACTCAGGTTGCAACTTAAGGCAAAAGCTTGAGGATAGCAAAGGAAAAATATAAGGAGATACCCTATTTTCCATCCAAACCCTCCATCTGTCTCTCCATCTGTCAAGCCATCTGTAATGACATCCCACACTTCCTCATCACACTTTCCATCCATCCATCCATCTGTCCAGTCAGCCAACATACATCTCAACTGGAGGATAAGATAAGACACACCATCTTATCTTCCAGCCACCATCCTGCTTGTACCACTCATTATTTATTATTTATCTATTATTTATCAGACCAGTTAATTATGAACAATGGACTTTTAGTTTAGATAAATAGTCCAGCACCTCCAAAAAATCCCCATTCTGTTCTCTAAGGATTCTCCTGAAGGTAAGCCAACTTATACTTATTACTATTATGTTAATAGACTAAGGATTCTCTTGAAGCCCTCCATCTCATGACGCTTCACCTCGCCAATGCCACCCATGCTTGGGACCTTTCTTTTTCCTCTCCTGTCTCCTTAGTAGTTTCTACAGACGGTTCTGTCCCCATGGATTATTCCCTTTCTGCCACATCTGCTTTCATTGTTTTTAATTCCTCTTCTTCAGACATTCTCTCTTCCGCTGTTCACCCTTGTGGTGAAGTCACTTCTTCAGATGCTGAATCGTATGCTCTCCAGCTCAGTCTCTTTTCCTCTATCTCTCTTGCTCATTCTTGTAATGTCTCCTCTATCACTGTTTTTACAGACTCTCTTTCTTCTGCTAAACAGTTATTTTCCTACAGCCCCCACAGTGCTCATCAAGACGCCATAGTGGTTTCTCCCCTCCTCCACTCCTGGCTCTCCTCTTCTTCCCTTAACCACATCCACTTCTGGTCGGTCCCTTCCTCAGCATCATGGTCGGTCCACAACCAAGCACATAAACTTGCCAAGTCGTTATGGCTCCCCAATAATTGACAGCAGCCAATCTGCACCTCCCTTGGATTCGTTCACAAACTTCATACCAAATCATGCCTCGAAAAGTGGCAGATCCTCATGAACGACCCAGCTTACCATGGTCACTCATGGCTCACGCTTGTCGACAGGGCTGAAAACCCCCTCCAACCCAAGTATGCCAAAGGTGGCACTTGGCTAGCTTTACCACTTGGCCGCAATCCTAATCTGTGTGCGCGCTTCACTCGTTGTGTCACCAACCACGCGCCCATTGGCGCCTTTTGTCAGCGCTTTTTCCCTGGGTGCTACATCACTTCTTGCCCATGTGGAGAACCACTTGAAACATGCAATCACATCCTAGACCAATGTGAGCGCTTCAAGTACCCTTATGGATTCCGAGATGGCTTTCACTGGCTTATCTGGTTCCTGGAAGACAACCTGGCCACCTTCTCATTTGCTGACCAGATTCAAGGACCCATCACTCAAGAGGAGTTTGCTGAAATGATTTTGTGGACACTTTTCACACCCAGTTCTTTCTGGCAGACTCAGAGGGCACTGCAATCAACACCTTAGAAGGGGCCACCTACTACCAGCATAGCCAAAACATTGATGACTACCTAGACAAGTTCTGGAATCTCATCTCAGACTTAGGCTACACAGACCCAAAAGTCATTGTCATTAAATTTCGATGAGGCCTCCAACTGTCTATCCAGAATGCAGTGGCCATGATGACAGCAAACCATCTGTCTGATGTAGACTACAAAGGATGGTACATGGCCACACAGAGGATAGACCAAGTCAGGTCTGCAAATGAGGTCTTCCAGTCCTTGTCAAGGACTGAGCCTGCACACCACCCAAAACCTCCTACCCCAGTCATCTGTCTTCCATCTGCACCCCCTCCAACCCCTGTCCAAAGCCTTCTGTTGGCACCTACTCCTGGAAACCCAGTTCCTATGGACATAGATGCTATATGAAGAAAAGCCCCCCTGCCACCCATCTGCTTCTGTTGTAAACAAGCAGGACATGTCCAAGCCAACTGTCTGCTCTGTTGTGACATTTGACAAATGACCATAGAGGAGAAGGAAGACTGGATCCAGCAGTTGCTGGCTGACAAGAATGCATAGAGAGCAACCAAAGTCTCTGAAGTCTTCAAGTCCAAGGAGGATTTTGCTTGAAGCAACAAGTGGATAGTGCACCCTCATTGTCCACTTCAAATAGATACCAGATGTTGTCAATAGAACCAATAGATGATGCCATCCTGGACAAACCAACTTAAGTCACACAAGCAAAACCCTCCCTTTCCAAGAGACTAAAGTGGGAAAGAAGACTTTCCAAAAGACCCATTATCAGTTTCCTCTCTCTATCTGAAAATTCCCTCCACCTTCATGTTAAGCTTGAAACCATGGTCACAGCCAAGCAGAAGACAGTCCAAGCTCTTGTAGACTGTGGTGCAATGGGTTTCTTTATTGATCAAGAATTCATCCAAGAAAACTGTCTCAATATACAGAAACTTTCTCAGCCCATTGTAGTCTACAATGTGGATGGCACTGCCAATGAATCCAGACAAATCACAGAAGTCATCTACATCCTCCTTCATTACCAAACACATGCAGAACAAACCTTCTTAGCTGTCACTAGCCTCGGATGACAGAAACTACTGCTTAGCTATAGTTAGCTAAAGAAGCACAATCTGGAGATTGACTGGCAAACTGGAAAAGTTAAGATGTCCCATTGTCCCATAAAATGCTCTGGATGTAGAGACAAAGCACATGCAGAGACATGGGCATGGAAGTTTCAGGCTTGTTGTATCAATGCTTGCACTACTGGACTGTTCTCCACCCTTGTAGAGGAGGACATGGAGTATTTTACAGACACAGACATGCAAGGTTTTAATGGACACATTCCAGAGGAAATGGAAATGCTTGAAGAAAGAGATTAACTGTTTGCAAGTGGACTCTCTCTGCCTTCCAAACAGATTGTAGCCATTGGAACCACTTTTTAGCAACTTATGAAAGCCTTTCATAAAAACTCCCAAGCTGCTGACCTGGATGGCCCCAGTTTCTGTGAACACATTTCTGCATACCTTCATGACTTTGACTCTGTGTTCTCTAAAGACTTCTTCAATGATCTTCTAGACAACTGCCCCTGGGATCATGCTATCAAGCTAATCTCCAGAGCCAACCCTAAAGGCTGCAAAATCTATCTGTTGTCTCCATCAGAGCAGTCCAAACTTGACATCTTCATCCAGGAGAACCTTGTATCCAGATGCATACAACCATCCAAATCTCCTATGGCTTCACTAGTCTTCTTCATTAAGAAGAAGGATGGTTTGCTCTGCCTAGTCCAAGATTACCAAGCTTTCAATGCAGTCACCATAAAGAACAAATACCCCCTTCCACTGATCCCAGAGCTAATAGCTTAACTGAGAGGGGCTAAGTACTTTACCAAGCTTGACATTCAATGGGGGTTCAATAACATCCATATCAAACCTGGAGACAAGTGGAAGGCAGCTTTCCATACCAACTGTGGTCTATACAAGCCTCTAGTTATGTTCTTCAGACTCACCAACACCCCAGTGATGTTCCAAATGATGATGAATGACATCTTCTGAGAACTCATCATGGAAGGAGTAGTTGTAGTCTATCTAGATGACATCCTCATCTTCACTCAGATGCTTGAAAAACATCACTTGGTAACATGGAAAGTCATGGAATTGCTCTGTCAACATAAGCTATTCCTCTGTCCAGAGAAATGCAAGTTTGAATGGACATGGATAGAGCACCTCAGCCTCATCATCTTGGAGAACAGTATCAAAATGGATCCCATCAAGGTCTCTGAAGTCAGAGATTGGCCCATCCTGGAGAATAAGTCAGAAGTTCAATCCTTCTTAGGATTTACCAACTTCTACCAATGATTCATCTGTGACTTCTCTTGGATCAGACAACCACTCTTTGACTTGACCAAGGAAGATGCCATATGGAAATGGGGACTTGACAAGTCTGAGGCATTCAATGGACTCAAGGATGCTATCACTTCAGCACCCGTCCTCATGTCTCCAGATGACTCCACATCCTTCTGTATTGAGGTGGACAGCTCTGACTATGCAACTGGCACTGTTCTCTCTCAGCTCTCTAAGAAAGATGACAAGTGGCACCCTGTTATGTTCTATTCCAAATCTCTGACACCTGTGGAATGGAACTATGAGATACACAATAAGGAGATGCTAGCTATCATCTGTACCTTAGAAGAGTGGAGACACTTCCTGAAAGGAGCCTGGAAGCATGTGGAGATCTGGACTGATCACAAGAACCTTGAGTACTTCATGACAGCTAAGAAACTCAACCATTGGCAAGCTTGCTGGTCCCTCTACCTGGCATGCTTCAATTTCATCCTTCACTACTGTCTTGGGAAGTCTATGGGAAAACTGGATGCCTTATCATGGAGAACAGACCACAGAAACAGAGCTGGAGACAATGACAACCTCACTCTCCTGGCTTCCAAACTCTTTGCCATCCATGCACTTGAAGGCATCACAGCTTTCAGAGGGGAATAACAAATCCTCTGAGACATCAAACAGAGCACTCAAGATGGTGAGCAAGAGGAAGCAGTGGCCAAGGCAGCACAAGAACTCAAGCAGTCCATGATGAAAACCATCCAAAGTGTAGAGTGGTCTGAGTCTGACAGACTCCTACTCTTCTATAGAAAGATCTATGTGCCCACAGGAGCTGACCTACATCAAAGGATCATTGAGCAGCATCATGACTCATGGATTGGAGGACACACTGGATGCTGGAAGACACTCAAGTTGGTGGCACAAAACTACTGGTGGCCACAGATGTCTTGTTACATTGGTCAATATGTAGCAATGTGCAATCTGTGCATGCAAACCAAGCCCCAGCACCATCCACCATCCAGAGAGCTCTGTCCATTGCCCATTCCAGAGTCACAATGGGACACCCTCAGTGTGGATTTCATAGTGGAACTGCCACAGTCAGCTAGATATGATGCCATCATAACAGTAGTCAACTCCATCTCCAAGCATGCCTACTTCATTGCAATGAACACTACAGTCATGGCAGAAGAAGCTGCACAGTTGTTCTTGCATCGCATTTGGAAGCTACACAGACTTTCTCAATCCATTGTCTCCAATAGAGGCCCCAGTTTGTAACCACCTTCACAAAAGAGCTCTATTGACTACTTGGAATTAAGATAGCTTCCACTATGGCATGGCACCCACAAGGAGACAGACAGACAGAGTGGGTCAATCAAGAACTTGACCAATACCTCTGTGTCTTTGTAAATGAAAGACAGAATGATTGGCATGACCTCTTACTGCTTGCCAAGTTTCAGCACAACAACCATGTCCATGCTTTTACCTAGCACTCTGCATTCCTCCTTGACACTGGATGGAATCCTCAGATGGGCTTTGAACCTAGGCAGCAATCTTCATGGATGGAGTCTGTCAACAAGTTCACAAAACAGATGGAGATGGCACTCTTGGAAGCAAAGGCAGTACTGACTAAAGCTAAGGACAATATAGAGAGGTACTACAATCAGAGAAGGACTCCAGCTCCGAAATTCAACCCTGGAGACAAGGTGTATCTGGACACTAGTGACATCCAGACTACCCATCCATCACAGAAACTTGACCATTGGAGACTTGGACCATTTACAGTCAAAAAACAAGTCAATTCCAGTGCCTACAAGCTCAAACTTCCTTGGTCAACACAATGTCTCTACCCTGTGTTCAATGTGATCAAACTCACACCTGCCCTGGAAGACCCAATACCCACCTGACAGACTTGTCCACCCCCTCCACCTGTACTAGTCAAAGACAAAGAAGAATGGGAAGTAGAGAAGATTCTTGACAGCTGTATCCATCAGAAGAAACTTCAATACCTTATCAAGTGGGAAGGATATGAAATCAAGCACAACTCTTGAAAGTCCATGTCTGATGTGCATGCCCTGGATATCATCAATTACTTCTACTGTGACCATCCAGGGGCTCCAAGATGCATACATGCCATGACTTTTAATACTTTTTTTTTTTTTTTTTTTTTTTTTTTTTTTTTTAAATTGATGTTTATTGCTGTCATTGATCTACTACAAAAAGTATCTAGGCAAATGGGTGCATGGTAGCAGTCCCAATGGTTAAGGAGAAAAAGAAAGAGAAAAAGAAAACAGGTGCCCCAAACAACATGAATACAAAAGTTCAAAGTTAAACATATAGAGACGAACATGAGAGGGTCCAAGCTAGGTATGGTGATGTGGCCACTTGCACTTGTCTTGACTAACCCTTATGACCCCCACCCCAAGGAGCGGAGGCTTTCTGGGCTGAAGCAGAGGCTGTGTCATGTTGGTATTGACTGTGGATCCAATCCTGATCAAAGCGATGTCACCAGTAGGGGCACTGGTAGTTGTTGGAAGAGTGGGCACCTGAACAATTGAGGCACCAGGGGAATGAGGGCAGGGTTTGCCTGCCAGAGTGAGGGGGATGGGGGGAGTTGTCTTGGGGTTGCCCTTGCAACACCTGGCCATGGAGCAGTGAGAGGCCTTGGAGTGAGGACCCCCACAGAGAGGATACTTGGGTGTGCAAGCATGGCAAGCATCAGAAGGATAACCCCAGTGCCAGCAATACTGATACTGAGGTGTGCCAGTATGGGCATGAGCCCCTTTGATGAGACAGGAGGCACCATTGATCATGATATGTCTGTTGATAAGAGAGGTGGTGAGGGTGCCACATTGAGAGTCAATTAAGTTGATCCACACAGTAGTAGTGTCAGACTTGGTGGAATTGTGGACAACGTGTAGATGATATACATCAGAGATGGGGAAGAAAGGGGAGGCAGAGGCCTCAGTCTTGACCTGGTCAGCTGAGAGGATAAATCTGTTGGCTGAGAAAAAGGGAATGTCCACAATCTTAATAAAAGACTGGGACACAGGAAGGGTAATGGCAGCACTTTTAAGTACAGTGGGAAGGCAAGCAGAGAGGGTATCAAGATCCACCTGGGAGGGAACACTGCCAGTAAAGAAGGCGATAACACCAGAATGAAAGCAGCCAGAGTTGACAGTGAGCACCGACTTGGCCCAGGTAAGTGCTTGGTTGAAGTGTGCAACAAGGGACTGGAGGGAGATGCAAGTGCTAGCCAAGTTGCTAGCACTAGTGCTCAAGAAGAACTGATGCCAGATAGGACTCTGGGTTGCATAATAAGGCTTATGCCTTGTAGAGGGGTTTTGTCCAGAAGGACCAGTCTTGATGTCATGTGAGAGAGGGCTAGGCCTGTCGTGTAGGGGTTGTGGGGCACGTAAGGGAGGTCTGGGCCTGTCATGTGGAGCGGGAGTCACAGGGGAGGGCTGAGAAGGTGTCAGGGCCTGGGTAGAGAGTTGAGAAGCAGGCGCAGGTTAAGTGTCTGCCATTGCTGAATCAGCTGTTCCATGGAACAACACATGTTGAGGGGGAGGCTGCTACACAGGGTAAAGCAAGGCAGTAATACTGCCAGGGGGAGGGGGGGATTGTCAAACAGAGGGAGTACAATTGGCAAACATGTTCTTTGTCTCTAACACAGCAATAAAGTTGCAAAGAGTGGCATACAGATGAGGTTCAGGAAGGGGAAAGTCTTCCTAAGATGCCTTGTGAAGCTCATGAGCCCATTTTAAGACGATGGATGTCATGGTTACTTGTTCATCCTTCTTTTCATCCAAGGCCTTGGTGGGGGTGGAAGAAGGGGGAAAGATAGAGGGGGTAGCTTTAGGAGTAAGCTGCCTGGAGTGGGAGGGAGATCTGACTGGAGAGTCAAGATCCATGTTGGAGGGAGGAGGGGCTGAGCTTTGGAGATGACCTGAAGCATCAGCCCAAGGGGAAGTGGAGGAACTGGGGAGATTTTTCAACTTATAGACTACTAGTTGACCTGTGGAGGTGTCTCAGATGCAAATGATTCCTTTGGAGAAGTTCATCTTGTACTTGAGTGGCATGTTGCCTGGGAAGCTTTGTGTATGAATAGAAGCTTCTTGCTCTTGTTGAGAATGGTGCTGGGGAGTCTTGAGGACTTCATGGAACATATCATCTGTGTATTGGGGGGCAGTGGTCTTTCGATGGCAGCCCATAGTGCTAAGTACAACTGACCAATGAGTAGGTGATGGTGGTTGCTGGAAAAGGAAGGTACATGACTTTCAATATGATTTTGTTCCAATTACTTGACCCAGCTGTTTTGTCAAGATGCCAAAATCTTGAAGGGGGGGTGGATGTAAGGGGACACCCTATTTTCTATCCAAACCCTCCATCCATCTCTCTGTCTGTCAAGCCATCTGTAACAACATTCCACACTTCCTTATCATACTTTCCATCTATCCATCCATCTGTCCAGTCAGCCAACACACATCTCAACTGGAGGATAAGATAAGACACACTATCTTATCTTCTAGCTACCATCCTGCTTGTACTACTCATTATTTATTATTTACTAATTATTTATTGGACCAGTTAATTATGAACAATGGACTTGTAGTTTAGATAAATAGTCTAGCACCTTTAGGAAAATCCCCATTCCATTCTCTAAGGATTCTCCTGAAGGTAAGCCAACTTGTACTCATTACTGTTATGTTAATAGACTAAGGATTCTCTTGAAGCCCTCTGTCTCTGTTATCTCCCTAAGATCTCCAACAGACAAATTTACAGTTGCCCTTACAAAAAAGAGCAAGTTGGTAAAGCATAAGGAATACAGGCACTCTACCTAGGGTTTATATACTAATAGAGGGGTAGACTAATAACAGGTGAAACAGATGATAAGTAAGGGCATGAGTCATGAAGAGTAAGCAGGTGTGTCAGAGTGGAGTCATCAAGGGGTTGACACAACACATGAAACACTATGCTGAGTCAGTGTGTCTACATATAGATGAAACCCTCAGGACTGTAACATCACCCTCCTCCTAAGGTGTCATGTCCTCATGAAACTACTGTAAAGGTCTATGTAAGTTATTGCATATGGGAAAGGTGAAACAGGCAAGAAAATGTTATGCCTCCTTGAATGTTAGGGGCTCTTGTAGTCAGTGCATGATATGGCAAGTGATGTCCTTCTTGTTAGGGTTGATGAAGAACTGATTAGTAACCTTCTTCCAGGTAATGAAGAATGGAGCATAGTCTGGCCCTCCTCCAAACATTGGGATCATGGTGCCTCAATAAGTGACACCCATATTGCTATGATCCTGATGAGAGCCCATAAAATTTGCTTCTAGTATTCTTCATCTCTATCTCTATCCTCCTTCAAGGTCTTGAATAGGACAGGGGGCTTGCACTCTTCTATTTTGGTAAGACCAGTACATTTGGGAAAGAGAAACTTGATGAGGTGTTTAACCTCTTCATCAATGGTAGGGAAGTTGTCATCTGTCTCTGAATCAGTCATGGAGTGGCATCAAGTGGTGAGTTGGGGGATTGGGTGCTTGTGAGGGAATGGGTCTTGTCCCTAGGTGAGGGATACTAGAAGTGATATGAAACTCTTCTTCTCTTTGTTACCAAATATATTGAGCTTTGACATTTGTTCAGCAACCATAACCAGAATACCAGTAAAGCAGTTATTGGTGTCAGTAGTGAGGCAGTTATTGGTATTCTGGAGGATAATGTAAATGTGTTGGTTTATTTGGGTGGCTTGCCCTGAACCTTTGGCTGAGTTAATAATTTGAGGGATAACAGTTTGTACTGTCTCAGAGAATGACTGGACTGCCTCTCACACATCAGTATATACTCAATGGAGGCAAATGATGTCTCAGGCTAGCTATAAATGTTCCTCAAATTTCTTAGTAGGGTTGTTATCAGTAAGCTGCTGCTCAATGTCAGCAATGAGGATGTTGATAGGAGAGAGAGTGGGGACAAAGGATTGGGTGGATTGATTGGCATCCATGCTTGTGTTTTGAGTCTTGTAGGGTGTTGTGCTGCTTAAAGCCATCAATTACTCCTCCTTTTTATAGGTTTTGCTGCAGGAAACCTTTGGAGATAATCCCATAATACTTCTTGAGCATTATCAAGCACTGACTCAGCTATCCATGTGTCATGCTCATTGCTATACCCTTTCCAATGCACAAGGTACTACATTTCTCAGCCTCTCCTATAATGTCCTCAGATCTCTTCTACTTTGTATTCTTCTTCCCTATTTATTAGTTCAAGTAGTGGTGGCAGCTTGGCCTACTGAATCATAAACTTTGGCAGCTGGTATGGTGTTAGTAGTGCCTCATTGGACATGTCATAAATGACCCATCCTTCTGGTAACTCCAGTTGGTACACTCCCATTCCTACCTTCTTGAGTATCTTGAATAGTCCATAGTGTTTGTGATCCAGCTTCTTTGTCAGCTAATTGGTTGATATGTTTACCCCTTGAGCCACACCTAGGTTTCCTCTTTGTAATCCCTGCTTGGCATTCTCCTTTTGTTATACTGCTTTGTTATGTTGTGCCTCTTATTTTCCAATAGTTCTCTGGTCTGAGACTGGTAGGCTGTAAGCCTCTTAAGAAGCTTCATGATTGATGGTGTTGGTAAGTCAATCATGATGTCTCCCTTCCATGGATGTCTTCCATAGTTCAGGAAGAATGGTGTCTTCCCTGTGCTACTGTGAGCCTTGTCATTGTGCTGAAACTCTGCTGTAGATAGCCAGTCTGCCCAGTCGTCTTATGCATAATTGACATATGCCTGCAGGAATGTTTCAAGTTTTTGGTTGATGCACTCTGTCTGGCCATTAGTTTGGGGGTGGTAGGCTGTTGATAGACCCTGCTCTATTTCTATTGCCTTGCTTAGGTTCTTCATGAAGGCTGATGTGAACTGTGGTCTCCTGTTGCTGATAATCTTCTGCAGGATTCCATAGAGCTTCCAGATGTGATCTTGATATATCTTTGCTAGTCCCATGAAGTCAAGGTTGACATTTGTTGCAAACAGTCAGATCATCTTTGTGAATCTGTCAACTACAACCAGGATCACATCTGCTCCATTTGACTCTGGCAGTGGTCTGATCATATTGATGGTGATTTCATGCTATGGCTCCTTGGATGTTTCAAGGAGGTGTAGTGGAGCTACCTTCTTCTGTCAAATCACTTTGTTCCTCTGACAGCTGTCACATCCCTGCATATAGACTTTGACATCAGACTTCATAGCTGGCCCATAATAGCTCTGCTTGATAAGCTCCATCATCCTGTGGATCCCTGGGTGTCTGATGTCAGGTGGGTCATGATATCTTCTCATGATCTTGCTCTGTATAGTGTAGTTTGGCACATAGATTTTGCCATCTTGATGCATAATCCTGTTTTGTTCCCATGTCTGTTCTGGTTCTTCCTTTAGCCATTTGTTCACTATGGTTTCCTTCCTTCTTTGATGTTCTGTAGTAGCTCTTCATCTCTTCTAACGTCAAATAGCTCCCACCCTATGATAACTTCTTCAGCAATTGTCTCCTCCCAATATAGCTATTATTGGAATAATGCTTCCTTGAGTACTGTGACCTTCTTATCTTCTTCAATCTTTCCAAAATACATGATTCAAGATAGGATATCTGCCTTGGTATTTGTTTTTCCTGGTATATGATTCAGCATGAAATCATATTCTTGCAACTTCAGGTGCTATCACATTTGTCTAGCATTAATTTGCTGGGGTGACTGGAAGTATTCAAGGTTCTTGTGATTTATCACCTTCCTTTCTCAGTAACTACCACTACCATCTCAGTGGCACGGTTATTTGTAGTACAAGGAATACACAGACCAGTCCTAAATCACTATGACAAACTCTAAGGAGAGTAGCAGAATCCTTGGAAGTGTTAAGAATGCCACCAGTAACGCTGCCAGTAAAGTTGGGATTCGATCCCGCCATTCATGCACTAGTCTTGCGCCCTCAACCACGCAACCTCGGGCTGCCTCTTGTGCCCCATTCAACAATATACAGGACAATGATAACTTCATTTGTCATCCTCCCTCCCCTACTCATAAGCCCCCTTCTCCTTTGCCATCTATTGGAGCCAAACGCTCTTACTCCACCGACCAATCTCTTTCCAACTGCTTGGAAAAAAGTATGAAACTATGTGAAAGCGACAATGCAGCCTCCGTCTCCTCCGCTGAGGAAGAGGGGTACAATGACAATCAAGAGGCCTCCCAAGGAACCTCCACACCCAAATCCATTGCCCCATCCATTGCCCCATCCTTCCCGCCAATTCGGGAAGGAATCGATCTGTCTCCAGAAATAGCTCTGTCATCCCATAGGGGGCTATCTCCAGCTCAAGCCATTGCCACCTCTCATGGCTTTGTCCCACCCACCCCCGGCGCTGCTTGGGACAAGTCCAAACCATTAGACCCTCTCCCTGCTATTCCAACCTTCTCCCCCCCCTCTCAACCACTTACTGTGCAGCCTCATGGCCAAGCGCAGCTGACCCATGGAACGGATTGGTCATCCATCCGTGAAACACTTGGTGATGGCCTCTCGATGATTGACGTCACCAATACTGGTGATGTCACAGGGCTTAAATGCCTCGAGTCATTAATTAGCTTCATTTCTTCCTGGTTAGGCAATTGGGCCAAATCAGGAGATCTTTCCACTTTTGAGGGAGCCCCTCATCTTATTTGCATATTCCAAACTGTCGCGCATTCTGAACAATTGCGCAACATGCCCGTCCCCTACATTGGACAATGCTTGAAACTGTATGACTTTGTGTCTATGCAG
Organism: Podaxis sp. AQ795752; assembly: GCA_018524425.1. Taxonomy (NCBI): domain Eukaryota; kingdom Fungi; phylum Basidiomycota; class Agaricomycetes; order Agaricales; family Agaricaceae; genus Podaxis; species Podaxis sp. AQ795752. The sequence goes on along the minus strand of JAEUWK010001765.1, from coordinate 1,288 downwards.
TTCCCACCCTCTCATACTCTCTCCCCCACTCCTACACCCATGTCAACCGGGCACCGTCAAGAATGTCAGGCTAAAAAGGCACTGGCAGTATCTTCCCCTTCCCCCAAAGATGCCTCTGGGACACTTGGGATACTCCAGGACTCAGATTTGCAATTCGCTAGGGATACTGCTTGAGCAATTGCCCTTTCGCGCCTCCCACCTGTTGACTCTAATAAACTTGGTGAGTCTTCAACATCCATCATCGATACTGATATGCTTCCTCCCCCTCCTCCCCAACCCATTATCCTCGCTGCTCCTGGTCCATCCAGCCAGGGAAAGGCTAACCCTAACCCCAGTGGCTGGTCCGCTGTCAACCGCCACAGGGCGTCTTGCAAAATGGTAGCAGCTCCTGCCCAGCATAAGCCTACTGTGGCGCCCATTTTCCCCCCCCAAAGAATCCCACCCCCTTCCTTCTTCTCGTCCTTCTCCCCCTTCTTCAACCCCCCCTCCTGTCAACAAGGCCACCAAACCACAACACAGGTCTGGTGCACCTTCCCCATCCACTCAGAGGTTGTCATATGCTAAAGTGGCCTCTCAAACTCCTCTCAAAGTTGATGAGCTTCAAAAGTATGCGGCTCTACAAAATCAATTCCCCTCAATGTCGCCAGTCGACATCATCAATTTCCTCCGCAATTTGGGTGACATCAAATCCCTGGCTCCTACCCTTAGCTCCTCCTCCAATCCCCGCCACTCCAGCTCGCCTAAAGCTACTCAAGGCCCTTCACGCAAAAACATCGTCGTTCCATACAATGACGTGTTCAAACCTGTCATGCTTACCTCCCTCGATCTCGTTGTGAGGTGTTGCAACAATGCCCTATACCAAAAGGGCTTCCTCCTTAAAATCAAGTCGGCCAAGTCCAATGACAAGACCCTCTGGCTCTCTACCAATCAAGTTGCGACTGATGAGGAGCTCCTCATTGTCAAGAAAGGAATCGCAGACTCTAACAGGTCTGCCTTTGCCACCCAAGAGATTAGAGACGCTGTTGCCCCCTTCCTCCCCATGTCTAAATCGTTTGTCAAACTGACGAACCTCCCCTACTTCTGCCCCGATGGTACCTCTCACACCTCAGATGACTTTAAAGAAGTCATTGAGCAATCGCCTTACCATGAGATGATCCAGCATCTCATTGGTAAACCACGTTTCCACCGCATCTCCCCCCACTCTGACTCTGCCATCCTTTTCTTTGACCTCTGGGACTCCCAATCCGCTACAAGGGCCAAGCTGCTCATTAACCACACCCTTCTCTTC
>JAEUWK010000610.1:0-10688 GCA_018524425.1 Podaxis sp. AQ795752 | reverse complement strand
CTCAGTCCAGCTGAGGCTTGTCCTGTCTTCTTCCAATCTTTGTCTGCTTGTCTGCTCAAGTCCATAGCTGGTCAAGTGAGGCCACCATGGTATCAGAAGGGTGCAATACATAAGTTGAAGCCAAGGCCCCAAACCTGTGTCTGCAGGCATCCACCCATGGTCCACCCCCATCTGGAGCCAGTTCTTAATATTCTTGACTGATAGAAGTTCAACCCCTGAGTGGCTTAATTGGACATTTGCCTTGCTGCCTACTTATTGTCATCCTTCTCATTAGATTTTAGCATTTGTGTCCCATCTGCTGAGATAGCCACCCCCTAGCTTAAGCATAGGCGACCATTGATAATGATCACCCTAACAGAGAGTTACTCAACTTGAAGAAGGCATCCTCAGTGGCTCACCACCATGACCTTATCATGTGTGCAAGTTGAGATGTTACATCCAATACAGTTGATGTATTGGATTGAATTTGAGGTGTATTGCACAGGTTGGTTATGGTTGAGTGCTCGCGCAATGCAGGTACCCGAATTTGTCTTCCAGGACCAAAGGTCAACTATATAACGGGGGCTAATATTCCTAATAGGGAACTGCTCAAATCAATCATCGACGCTCAAGCTATCCGTTCCCCTTGCTTGGCAGCGCTCCCAAGGCCGACCCTCGAAATTTCTGTCCTTTTTTTATCCTTCTATGCTTTTCCAGCTTCGAGAAGCAATGGCAAGGCAAAGTGACCGATAATGCCTGCCGCCGCACCGGACGTGGCGTACGGCTCCGTTATAATTTATTGTCTCCTACACCACAACCTTTTGTGTCGTCTCCAACCACAGCTGTCTAAGCACTCACTATGAAGGGTCAAGCACATTCCCCCGATATGCCCAATAGGTAACTGTACCAAATTGCCGGATCTCCTGATATAGAGGTTTGGTCGGTGATTTTCGATTGCCAAAGCACCTCATTCTCGATATCGTAAAAACCCGAAGACCGATAAAAGGGCCTGTGAAAAGTTGTGGCTAGGTGACGAGAGGCTAGACATTTTAAAAGGTGCTGTGGATGGAACCTGCGCAATCTCCTCCTCACATTGTCCCTCCCACGCCCTGGACTCCTGCCTTTTGACGCGTTTCTTGAGTACACGTCCTCACGAAGATCTCACGGCGGCATACATAGTAGAATGGCTGTGGAAGGTACTACACCCTCTGACGGTAGTGGCGCAGACGACTACGACAGTAGTCACAATGCCCCCCCACCGTCTGCCAGTTTTATACCCCAGGTACGGCTCTCTTAGTGACTTCCCGCCGTGCCACTTAACGTTGGTTATTCTCCAGCCGTCAACAGTAGCTTCTGTCTCAGCCCATCCTCCGGCCCATCACGGGCTCATCGGTCGGGGGCAAGGCCAACAGAACCAACTCGCGTCACACGTCGAGGCAGACCAACTGAACCAGCTTATTCAACAAGTTCGTCCAGTTTCCCAACTTCAACCACCTTACCTAAACCAGCCCTATTTCCAACTCCAGCTTCTTTATCAACAGAACTACTGGCGCTACTGGACTCTGCATAAACAACTTCATCTTCTAGAGCCGTTCGAACCCCGTCGCCAGTTCGGTGAACAACTCCCTGATTCCCTTCATTCCGACACTCATCGCCAGCACAACACAGAGCCTGAGCAGCTTCCTGTTCAAGGACCAGAACTACAACCTCTCTCCCTACCTGATCCATCTCTTCAGCTCCCTCACAAACAAACGCCCCCTCCTACCACTTCGGCGACCACATTCTTCGCCCTCATCACAACCAGGAAGATCCTTGGCGCCCACTTAGCACACGATCCGTTCAGCAGCCGTGACCACTATCTCCCCGTCCGCGGCACTAGTGTCTCACTATCCAGCCAACATGAGACCGCGAATACGCAGTATGTACTCAGCGTTGTCAACGGACCCGTCGTCAACGGTGAGGTTGATGGTGAGGAAGAGTATGTTGCCTTCTCCTTGGCGCCGCCAGAGCAGGGTCACAGCTTAGAGAAAGCATCTTGTATGGCCTTTATATTGCTCCGTGTTCAACCCAGGGGGAAGGGCAAAGGCAAGGCCAAAGCGCAAGACGGGAACATCTCGAGGGATCTGTACACCATTGCCCGACCCGAGCCAGATTTCCAGATGGGCGATCGCGCTGGGGCGAAGAAAAGGGGGAAGCGTTCAGGAAGAAGTGGGAAAAAGAACGGAAAAAGAACGAATGGTAATGGCAACGAGGGCTCGCAAGGGGAAGAAGAGAAAAGGTCCCATGAACATTTCGAAGACCACGTTCGTGCCGCGTTTGTACGGGACTTCCAATGCTTAGCCATGACGATGGGTGGATATTATATCGATGTTGATGGTGGTGAGGCTGGCGTCGAAAGTGGACATGGGCTTGGCGCTTCTGGCCCCAGCGGATTAGCAGCTGGCACTAGCAGCGCAGGTGTGAACACGCTCACGGGTATGGATCCAGATGCGGCCAGTGCTACCCAGTCGTTGGGCCAAGTATCTCGGGCTCTTGTTCCAGTCACCGATATGGACCTGAACCTAGGTGGAGAAATACCGTCCCTCCTGCCTCAAGGTCACGCTTACGATTACCAACATCTCCCTGAGCTCTTTCCCGAATTTTTTGTTGGTGGCACAAATATTCCGAGCATGCCGCCTGATCTTCCCCAGAGCGATCCTGTTGATTCATTCGATCTCGGGTTCTTCTGCAATGGGGAATACAATTTCCCCCCTACAAACCACATCGTGACGCCCGCTCCCACCGTCGACAACACTGCTGCGACCAGCGGCACGCAAGGCCCACCCTATGACCCGTCCTATGTTCCCGATGGAACCAATACTCATACCCAGGACGCGAACCCAATCGAGAGATTCACATATGCTCCTGTCGGGAGGCTCCAAGGCTCCAGTCCAAGCTTTCCATTCAATCCCCAAATTTACCACTCTCAAGGACACGGTCACAGTAGCTTGGACCGTGCTGGTCAATGCGATGCCTCCGTTGCTTTCACCGCCATTCAGAACTCGGCTCTGTATAAACAGGGAACCCAATTCAATAAACGCTTCCAAGGGACGAATTACGCCCAACTGGGAGAGCTTCAAGGTGAGACTTCAAGCTTGATCTACTAATACTCATACTAAACTCAAACTCGTATCACTGCCGTACTAGCCTCCGGTGATATCGGACCCATCCCGCTTGCGCCTGGTTCCAGAATATCCGAACTCATGACTCGTCTGCCCCGCGGCACGTCACGGAAGGGGAATGATAACAAGGGAAGGAAGTCGACATATGATCCATACCCGGACGCTACGAAGAGGGCGCAGATGGGAATTGGGGCTAATTTGGCTCAGAAACGTCCTCCCGCAGGACAACTTCTGCCAATCGACAACGTCAACAGTGGGTATGAAGGCTTCAACTTCGGTGCTCTTTGCGACCCCGCCTCCTCCTCTACAATTTTTCCTCATGACGGACAAACGGTCTTCGCCAACGGCAACCCCCAACATTATCCCGCACAATTACCGGCTAATCGGGACCTTGAAGGATATCTATCAGTTGAACCGCTGCAGCAGATTCCGGATGTCGGTGCCGGGCTTTATCAAAGGACCTATCACGACGCAGCCAATGATGCTCCTGTAGGGGTGAATAATGGTTCATTCTATTCGCATCTCACCAATACCTTTCCGTGAGAGGCGATGGAAATATCAAGCTTTCGTTGATATCCCCCTCAAATTTTAGCCGGAAGCTCACGGTAGTGCGGATATGAGGGGCACCTGGTCATACCTAGAAAGTCGTTTGTAGTATTTCCACAGAGTTCCGTAGAATTTCTCTTGGACGCTGTGATATATACGGAGTCTCATATGTGGTATATACCCTCCCTCCCGAACAAAGCCCGTAAATAATTCTCGATAACATGTATATACCTGCGCCGAACTGCTCATTTCCCATAATTGCCTACCCGATTTCTGCCCGGTGAAGTTCAGATGCCTGAGTACAAGCAACTCATCGCATCGTGGTCGTTCCAAAGCTCAGGCATCATCACACTACTACGCGTAATCCAGCCTTCCAAAGATCTGAGCAGCAGGTAACCATGGCCGGATACGAACACCTATTGCAAGGTGCTGAGTTTTCACAGGGAGCAAGCAGAAAAGGTTAAGGCGGTCTTGAGTCATCGACCGCTACAACACTGTGATCGATGAGCGATAAATTCGGTCGACCAGAGGGTTGCAACTTCAGGGTGGGATCAAGCCGAATCCTGGCGCAACTCCAAGAAAATCATGTTCAGGTAGCATGTAAACATATGGTGGAAGGCGGACATGGAATAGTATGTCAATCCCCAAGGAAACGGAGGATTACATCGGCCTATGGGATCAGTCTGCTATGGAGATCGGGGCTCGGCTGGTGTCGCAAGACACCATCCTCCCTCCTCCTCTCATGCGAAATCACCGCCGATTCGTCGCCTCGACGCTCCAACATTCCCGGAGCATGCGAAGGTAGTCCTCAACATTCCGCACACCATCTCCTTCCATCTTTGGAAGGTGGTGTGTGACTCTTCGACCACTCTCCGAATGCACTATGCCATCAAGAGGCATCCGACATCTGATTATCGCTTTGACTTCTTGTCTTGTATGGAAAGTGCGTTCCTGTTGTGCTTGTAACGGACACTTTAGAATAAAATGTCGTCATAAATACAATACTCGTACCTTTCCTCTCATTTCTCTATTAACTTTTCTCTATTGTACAAATGTCCTGTAAACTGTAGTATAAAATCCTTGTAGTAGGTACGACGAATACAACTTTATCTTTTCCCCAAATTTTCCTCTGCTCTCTCCCCGCCCTCGACTCTATCTCACTTCAATCTATAACCACTCTCATCGCCAGACGGACACTGGCATTCTTCACTTACACTCCGAACTCGCCTCGTCACTGCCCTGCTTTAGCGAGTTTGGTATGTGGTCGAGAGCCACCGAAACATATAGTAATAAATGACAGCGCCCTAGGGTAGTAGCCAATGGGTTCGAATCACAGGTCACACGCTTAAGGTGATGGAAGCACGACATACCCGAGTGGGCGATGGTCAATTCACGAAGCACAAATAGTGTCCGTACTGCCATGTTACAGGGAAGAGATTAAGGGAAGCGAGAGGAGCAGATAATGGACATAGTGTACGTTGCATTATAGCCGTCTCGGGAAAATTACGTAGAAAATGGAGGTTTAATGACGCCTATGATAACCGAGCTGTCAGAACCCTTGCCACTCGAAGACTTTGCGAAGCACTGCTCTAACCACTTAGCGAACTTGGATGCATGACAGCGAGGACAATCAAACATCCAGAATATATACAGTAGAGGACAGGCAAAGTCGACAAATTTGGACGAGCTTTTTATTTCTCCACGAAACCATCAGAGATGATGAGAGCTTTCAAAGGACCACAAACCAACAAGCAGTTTCTCTGGAAAATACCAAATAAGGTAGTGCCACCCAAAAAAATGAAATGTGCACGGAAATTTACCAAAACATGTGGAATCGATTCCTTTTAATGAAAGAGACATGATCACTTAGAATCGTAGAAATCTAACAAGCGGATGTTTCATAATCAAATTCAGGATAATTCAAGTAAAAATTTCTTCACTGCTACACATCCTATGCCGGCGAAAAAGAACTGAAACGAAGCCTCAATGGCCTCCAAAATCAATCCTCTGCTCTACTCGGCCCACCAGAGCATCCATCTGCTTCCGGAAGAGCTCAGCCCGGTATCGGCAGCTAGTGAATGTGCCAGCACAGAAATAGTCACGACATCAGGGTCACTCAATGAACCCGTAGCAGCCTCGGATAGCTGCACAGATAGTGATAGTCAGACGGCCAGCTTCAGAAACTCACGGAATCAGGACTCAATCAAACCTTCTAGTGTTGGGGATGGGCCAAATACCGCTACCACCAGGCGCTAAGAGGACCTTTGAAGACGCAAAGAAATCATGCAGAGACCGACAATCGGCTGCTCGTGAAAACGGCAACCTCACGTCAGTCTCTCACTAATCCAAATTGCGGAATGTACCTTGTAGGAACGCCTGTTGTGGAGCCGCCCATGGTCGCTTTTGGGTCCCAATATTCGAGTTTCTGAATTCTATCGTCGCTGTACCTAGGTGTAATCATTTCTACATTTCTCCCGTCGTCGCCAGTCCCATGATCGTATGCTGACCTATTGTCTCCTTATAGTGGTACCTCAGTAGTTATATTCGACATTTCCACCGATGTTCCAGCCTATACCCTCTCTGTTTTGTTCTCTCCCTCTCCATTCGCACTTGATATTGCGTACGATTTGTTTCGCTTCCGTATTTCCTTTAATCTTCACAGTTTATTGTTTCGCTACATTCCTCGGTCAGTTTCAGCCTAGTTAACTTCCGCCTTATCTATGCCCTTCCACTTCGAGATCCCCGTTCAGATTTGAAATTCTACTCATATACAAACGAAAGCGTGTCATATAATGAGAGTAGTGAATCATACGCTCGTATTCGACCCGCACCTCACCGTTTAAAGATCCTCCACAGTTTCAGTTTTTCCACCCGTTATATATATATATTGATTTTCAACTTATTTTCTGTTTTGGCCCCCTATATCTTGTACTTCGGTTACGAAGCCCAGTGGTCGTTGGATTCGACTGCGCTCGCTTTTTCTGAACCTCTAACGGAGGTTACCATTCTTCAATCATTTGATTCATGTCCCATCGATGTTATCAGACGTTTTGTCAACCACTCATGAAGGTTTAAGAGCGTATATTGTATTGGGCTGACAGGAAAAGCTGCCGCTCGGGCTGTTCGAAAGCGGAAGAGACATTGGGCCGATTCTCAGTAAGCGATGATGCATCTTGAAGCTATAGTCTCCCCAAATAACCCAGTTTCTAAGTACATATACCAAGAATTTCATGAAAGATTTTGGCAGAGGTCAAAAAATACAATTGTTGTGTTTTTCGATGTGTTCCAAGAATCGGAGTTCATTTCCAGAAAATCTCATAATTTCAAAGAGCCAATGTCGAGGCACTAAAGCTGTCAAGGTTGCCCGTCCCCTACTGTAAAACCAGAACCTATTGACACCAGAAAAGAATGCATATTTGACTATTTTTGGCAATTTGACAATATTACGCACCAGCACAAGCCCATACACCATCCTACGACCATTCACCTCTCCCTCCTTGACGGTTTTGATTTCCAACTGTCATCAGAGGATGGCTTTCTGACTTGCCTCGGTCGTGCCTAGTTCCACTCCACTCCTCGTAACCGCAAGCAGAGTAGTACTGAAGCTTCTGTGAGCTATTACTGGTGTAGTTGACCTCGGATTTGCTCGGGTCTCCGCATCCTTCTAGATATTCTTTCACTTGAGGGAACCGCTCGAAGATCGCCTACATAGTCTGGTAGTAGCTGGTTGTGTCTCCACTACCTACTCGCCAGATATAGAGTGCTTTCGTAAGATTCTGAACCGTGAGGAATCTAGTCGGGACTTTCGCTTGGGAATCGATATTCTTCTTGATGGCCCGAACAACCCGAAGTTCATCGGAATACATATGACGGTCATCGAGGATGTTCCTGATGCATTCCAGGAATCGTCGACGCGTGCCTAGGGTGCCACCTCAGAGCCTTCCTGAGTTATAGGGGCTCGGACAACATACGCATAGCCAAACTCGCTGCATCGGTGGCGACATAATCGGGCATTTGATTGTCTTCCCCACGTCTACCTTGTGCTTGCTCGCCGTATTCTTGACCAGGATGAACAGCTCGACTTGGCGTTTCAATACCGTCTTGTGGAGCCTCTCGTTATGGACGACGAAGTACTCTAACACATGTGCACTGAGGAAGTCCTTGCGGAAGGGGAACATATCTTCTCCCCCGATTGTCGCAGTAGCCAAAAGCTCTCCTTCATCCTTGGTGAAGTTTTTCCGGAAGAGTTTCATGAATGTCTTCGCCTGTGCTTTTGATCCATGGATATCTTGGAGGCAGTTGTGCACGATGTGGACCGTGCTTGGTTTGGCTATAAGTGCGGCCATGATAGATGCAGGACCGTGTGCGAGGTAGTGAGAGTACTGGGTATCATTTTCTTCTGTATGAGCATGGGGATCTTTTTCCTTACGCTTTCGTCGCCAAAATTCATCATAGGACTCCCATATGTGTCGGTCAGCAGGGGAGTCTGCTCCTGACGCCATCTGTAGACCTCTTTACGAGTTCCACTCCCAACGAAACATTGGACAAGGAAGCTTCCACAGATCGCCAAAAGCACCGCGAAGCGATGAACGATGAATGAGATGGGTGATTTGAAGGGACATTGTGGGATTGCGAGACTACGAGGGAACATCCATGCCACAACAGACTGAAGCAGGGGTAGCACCGTCGTCAGCACCAAGAAGAAAATCGTCACTCCGGCGACGACAGCTACGGGGAACGCGACGTCCTTTTCGCGGTCCACAAGAACCATAACAAGCCTATTACGAAGAGGACCAACGCTACTTAAACGTTGAGGAGCAGGATGGCTGGGACGCGAGGAACACCCCATCCAATGAGACCTTCATATCGCATCTGGCGCAGTGCAAGAGCTTTGTCCTGTGCCTTAGCCTTGGCTCTGCGGCTGAACGCGGAAAAACATTGGAGGTAAAGTGTCCCTAGAACGACAGCGGCAAGACTTCGGGTCATACCCAGGAACCAAAGTTGATTGATCGTAACGACGTCGCGAGTGGGAGTAAATTGTGGTAGCGGGTCAACAATGTGTTCCGTCCCGCTGGTCACGTTCATGAGCAAGACGACCTGGCTGAGTAAACCAGCGCAACGTTCTGATGAGTCATATTGAAGCCATTTGGCGGAATCAATCACAAAGGCGGTGATGATGGCCAAGAACAAAGAGGCCTGCAAGTGGTAAAGGTTCGGTTAGGGGACGGTGAGATCCTGCACACCACAACCAGCAAGTTCGAAATCTCATCTTTTAGTCTTGGGATTAAGTCTTCATCAAACTCGTCCATAATATCATAACGTTGCTCCCACCGGTCAACCAAAGAATCTTTGAGAGGATATCGATATTCATCCTTACAACCCCATGTTTTCTACCGAAGTAAATGGAGGATTAGACAAAGTTCAACATCAAGAGATGCGCTATTCCTAGCCGCCGAGTACTTACTTCATCGTCGGTAGTTTCGCCCACTTTATCCTCTACAGTGGTAAAAGCAGATGCTGTGCTGATCTAGGAGCAATCATTAGCTCAACGGCCCCGCAGAGAACCCAGCAACTCACATTGTCGGACCAGTTCCACTCCCGCCTCGTCGACCTACGCACCATCTTTAGCCCGGACCATGAGCGTAATCGTCGATAAGCGGAGGGGAACCAGTCGCTTCTGATGAAGGATGCATCGCCATTTTGAAGTGCCAACAGTCAGTGGGGGGAAGGTGGAAGAGGGGTAGGAGGTAGGCAGGACATCTCCATCAACGGTGCCTCACTCATTTTGTATGATGGTGTCAGGACAGGGCAGCGGATGAGCGCTGAGCAAGCGCTTATCTGCGTGAAATGTTTCAACGTCGAAGGTTGCAAAGACCCGGAGGATACGAGGAGAGGAAGTGCGAGGGGGCTAAGACCCGGAACACCACTGGTAGATCAGTTACGTATCCCACTGGCGCCAGCCAGCCTTCAATATCTCGCTGGCGACACAACTGGTCCGAACGTGATGAATACAGAACTGTTGAGGTTCAAACGCCAACATGAGTAGCTGAAGACTTTTTGTTTCTTGTCTCAAGAAGGACCAAATGCCTTTAGCCAGGCGAATTCCAAGGTATGGAGACTCCCAGCAGATGGTTTGCGTGTATAGCGCGATTCAACAGTGCTGCTACTGCACTGACGTCGGAAAGGGTGTGTGTGGCGTCCCTGTACATTGAGGCCTTTCGAAAAGCCACTTACGTCCGCTGCACGAGCTCCTTATATTTGTCTGCATTGACGATCATCTTGTAGTCCGATCACCTCTCGTCCTCCTACCGGTCAGACAGAGGAACACCTGAAGACATTATATCACCGGCATACATCGCATGACTGCGCAGATTCATGTGTGAGGCCTTCCTGCAATTTACGACCGTTCCCGCCGATTCGATTTCGGGCCTGTTCGAGCACTTCCTCTCAGTTTCCGTGGCTCGTTATCAAGAGCCGAACAATCCAGCCGAGAGTAGCTTGCCCTCATCGGATTAGACCGGCCTTTGCAGGGTGTGTTTCATATGTGCACGAGACACGCACATGGCTGACACCGATCAACCAACGTTGCCCTTTTCGTGTAAGGTCGCCGTCACAAGCATGGTTTTCGGAAGGGAAAAGACTTTTATTATATCGAATTGGATAAAATAGTGGTTCAGTGGTCTTTGGAACGGCCATCGAATGCGTCCTAATCCCAAATCCCTAGATCGATCGATTTGAAGGGCTAGGTGGTACCTACGTAAAGCCTGGCGCAGAGCATTCTCCCGCTGTAGGAAAGGCCTCGATAATAAGGAATGATGAGGGACGAATGAGATCGTCTTGACGCTTACAGAGTCCGATGCCACCGGAAAGAAGGCGAGACCGAATGGACCGAATGGTCAAAACCCCTCTTCTTTGATAGTCAGCGTACGGTCTTGAAAGCCCATGGAACACACATAGGGATGATGCCTCGTAAGTTTTGGGTCTGGGAGGTCGGGCAGTGGC
>JAEUWK010000694.1:0-11314 GCA_018524425.1 Podaxis sp. AQ795752 | reverse complement strand
GATAATGCCATGAGTTGTGGCACTGAGGCCCAAAATTGATTCTGTTGAAACATAGGACACTGCCAGAGGTACGGTAAGGCGAAAAACTATACCAGCTTGCTTCTCTATGCGAATCTATGCCTAAGCAGATACCTGGGCACCGCGTAAGTTAGTCGCTGGCTCTGGTTTTCATCATCTCATCCGTGATAGGTTGAGGAAAAGATTCCAGTGGCTCCCTAAGTTCTCAAGTCTTAGAGAAGTCGCATTCATGCGCACGAGCAGGACCACCTACTCCCTGATGTCCCAAACGTCTTCACTACTTTTATCGAGCCTGCGGTGCGCCCACCATTCTGCTCGCCGTCGGATCCACGCTTCACGTCTTTCCTCCGGGTGGAGAGATTTCAAAGTCATACAAAATTTGAATTCCTCAAATTTAGGAGAACACTCAGGCCCTTTGCCATATCTGTACACGGACTTGATCTGGGAACGAATGACTGGGCGTTTGTGTCAGTCGCATAAGACTTGGCCGAGATTCACGAGCATACGGACATACCATTACAAGAGAGATAATCGTCAAAAAGGCTGAGGCAACCAGGTATATCGTCGGGCGTCGGGTGAAAACGACGAAGACGCTCTTCTTCTTGTTTTGCTGCAGTCTTGAAGTTCAGCTTTGACATTTGAGATGGTAGTACAGTGGCAGAATGGGCGATGCACGTGACTCATCGCGAAGCAACTAATCACAGAGGCTGCTGGAAGTACAGTAGAGTTTACTACGCACCACTCGAGATTCTCGACTCGGAGGGTAATGAAGAAAGGGTTGAAGGAAGAATGTGGTAATCTAATTGTGCCCAAGCGTGCTATCCTACCGGCGCCCAAACATGTGATTGCTGCGGGTGTGTAAGGTCTGGCGGAGAGGACTCAGATATGAACCTCAAAGGGGGAGGCATGTGACTGCATGAAGAAAGGGCTGGGGCGGAAGGAAAGAGCTGCCCACAAGACCTGAGCGAAAGGCAATTCGAATAGGTCCCAAGTAACTATGCCAAACACTGCGTGCATTGTAGGAGGGACCGAAAACAAAACGAAAACGAAAACTCTTGAGAATGACCGAGGATCGGCGAGAGACACGAAGAAAACATCCAAACCAGGAAAGGCCTGAAACGGACATCTAGCTTATACTTGTGCCAGGACCCATGTGATTCTTGACCGCAATCGAAGTACTCAAGTATTTCCGCCTTTCCTTCCCTCCACCACCCTTCCTCAACCTTCATGGCGTATCCGTATCGCAAACAACCCTTGAAATCTCTGTACTTGACGTATCAAGCCCTGTCCACTCTTTTCATTCGGATTCCCCTCTGGATCCTTCTTGGCATTCCGAGGTCAGATTTCCCGTTCATTGGTCGCGTTGTCATCGCCTCATTTCTCCTCTATCCAGGTCTCTCCGGCCAAGGAAGTCCTGGGACCTGAAACGCACAGTAATGGTAAAAGTTGTGCGTCATCTTTTCGCGGTGCAGGGAAAGTGAGCCCGTACCTCTTATCTACGAATTCAAATTAAACACCACCACCAGTGCCGGAGCACTACGCGTCTCTCCCGATCACAGGGCCATAACACCCGGCGTGGATGTCAATGGTGTTTGGGTTTCCCCAGCACCCAAGAGCCTCATCGTTGGAAAGCTCAACCAATGGGCGGAACACGCTGAAGTGACGCCGATTCGTATTCCAGGATACTGGATGCACAAGAAAGGCGTCGACATTGACGTTGCCACTTCCCCTAAGCCTGGAGAGAAAGTCATCCTTGCACTCCATGGCGGCGGCTACATTCGCCTCTCTGCACATCCAAGTGACCCAACCGCCGAGATAGCACGCGGTCTACTGAAATACGTAGATAGTGTCCACCGCGTTTTCTCGGTCGAATATCGCCTTTCCTCCGGAAAGCCATTCCAAGTTGCTCACCCCTTCCCTGCTGCCTTGCTCGATGCGCTAGCAGGCTATATCTATCTCGTCGACGAGATCGGCTTCTCTCCAACCGATATCATCATTGAAGGCGACTCTGCTGGCGGCAATCTCGCACACGCCCTTACTCGTTATCTCACCGAATACAAAGGCACCCCCGGGCTACCAGCACCACCTGGTGCTTTACTCCTTCTGTCTCCCTGGGTCGACCTTGGCGAGAGTCACAACAGGACTCCAAATGGATCGGCTATTACTTGCGTGACATCCGATTATCTCCAGAATCCCGCTTACCCAGGCTTCAAATACCCAATACGCGCCTTCATTGGGCCTCACGGAATTGAGGCTGCCGAAACCAACTCATATATCTCGCCCGCCTCCTTACACCCTTCCCTCGTTGTGAATTTTAAAGACTTCCCGAGAACTTTTATCGTTGCCGGTGGCGCAGAGATCCTTCTTGATCAAATTCGCACCCTTCGTGACAGATTCTTCAGGGATTTAGGCGAAGGGAATGGTATCAGAGAGGGAGAAGGCAAGGTTCGCTATTATGAGGCCCCAGATGGCATTCACGACTATCTCATTTTTGCTTGGCATGATCCGGAACGGAAGGATACTTTAGAAGCTATTGCGGAATGGATTGCCGCTGCTTGATTACCGGCACAACCTGGATTTTCTCTCCCCGTCTATCGCTCTGGTTTCTCAGATGTATCTCACTGATGACGTTGACAACCCGGCTCATAGAAAACTATGGGTCCCTCGCAGGTGGAGTCAACATTTATTGTAGCCCCCCTTGTTGCCACTCGAACTGTTATTGTTGTGTCCACGAATGAAAATACAAGGTGAATGAAGGAACAAAAGACGAGTGTACCCAACTTCAAGTACTATTCTTTGTTCCAGCTGAGCTAGCCTCACTAGAATATTCCCCACGCTCCGCACTCCTATAACCACCGGCCCCATAGTCACTGAGATACATGTAGGTCGCAGGTAATGCGACGAACAAGGCACCGACAATGTTTCCAAATAATGCAGCGAAAAGAGACCTGGATGCCCGTCCATCAGGAAGTTTACATCAACATTGCGGGATTATCAAGCTCACTTGCGGATGTATTCAGCAGGGGTGATCTTGAAAAGATAAACGTCAGAACTGAACTCGAGTCCAAAGACATGATCTCTCACATCAGCCCCGAACATAATTCCAAGGGGAACCGAGAACATGTTGGCAATGACTAGATTTAGAGTTAGCTGCCTCGGTAACAATCTAGTTCTTAAATTGCACCTACCGTGATCATAACTGCATGCAACGAAGACCTGAAATATCATCTTTAGAACAATGATATATCAAAAGCTAAAGACCAGAACGCACGAAAATAGGAATCCAGACAGCGATAATCTAAGTACGTTGCCACAATGAGACTAATGAAGCTTCCCGAGCTAGAACCCGTAAAACACACCTTAGAAATGGTCTCCTTGGCTCCTGCAGCTTGCTAAAAATTGCAACTTGAGCCTCCGTTGAGACGTTGCTAGAAAGACGTTGCTCACCCATACAGCCACGGAAACAAGCCAATTACAGGCAATTCCTCGGAGAAAAATCTGGTGCCACTGCGGGTCCTTCGCCTTATGACTAAGAAGGGATAAGGTTCAGTGCGCTCTGATAACACCAGCGGCCAGGACTTACATGGCGAATGAGCGGATATAATCGATGTAAGGCGGAGTGGAAACGATGCCAGTATCTAGTAGGACGGTGAGGAGGAGAAGAGAGAAGAAAGGGGAAGAACGGGCAGCACCCACAGCGAACAAGAATTGCAGCAAAGAACAGACTTCCAACTAGATTGCCAAAAAAGGCTGAGGCCCCCTCAACATGCATTCCGGATGAAGGGGGAAATACAACTACGAACCAATGATCCAATTCACACAGAGGCTCCAAATCGGCACTGCTCGCTTACACACCGCCATCGGGAAGTACTAGCCAGATGATAAGGAGGCGAAACATTAGCGGTGATATCTGATGGTTTTTACTTGATTTTTACGCACCAGCATATTGCTCGTGAGAAGTTCCTGGCCTTGGAGTACAATCCTGCTGTAAAGTTAATATCTACTACTCGTTGAGAATGTGTTGGATTGCCCACATAATCAAACCGACAGGGAAGACTGCCCCTCCGAGGATCTTCACAATGCCGGGATTGGACTGGTTCAAGCTCACAGCACCACCTGAGATGATCTGAGACAACAACCCTCCAAAGGACAACATAACACCTGCTGCAAACTAACCGCCACTCGTCAACCACGTTCAAGAACTGGGTGTGGGAACCACTCACCGCTTTAAAGAAAAGTGACTCGTACCTGTCACGGTGCTTTGCAACGGCAAAGTCGACCATAAGCTGTGCGACCTGGGCAGGCTTCATTGTGCTTGGAGTTTCCATCTTGGCTTGATAGTGTTGTCAGTATGGCGACTGGGAAGGGCTTCAAGCGGTTACGGGGACCCTAGGCTCTGACAAACAGGAGGCAACCAGCGGCACCATTCTGCCGAAGATGGTTGAAATACCCTCGGAGAGCTCAGTACCCGAATGGAAGGAACAAGGTATCAGGGCCACTTTGACCATAAGGAGCCAATGATTTTGGGAGTAAAGTCCCAAATGTGGATCATCGGCTCTTGCGACAATCTTCTGTAATTGCATGTGGGAGGGCATGAGCATGTCTTCGTAGGCGTGATAGCCAATAGATTCACTGCTATCTTTTTCCTCCTGCACGAGTGGAAGCAGAATTAAAAATATGCGACAACATCTGTCCGATGGGGACCATTTACATACGGAGAAAAGCGTCCAGTAGTTTGGAACTTGTGAAGGTCCATTCCTTTATCGCACTCAAGATGACGCATTTCGGTCATCACAGGGAAGGAGCTTGCTCACATTCCCTTCGGTGCCGAGGTGAAAACCACGGGGAGGGTTATCTATGTGAGGTATCAACTATTGCCTCAAGGAAGAAATCGGTCCTGCTGGAGCATACGACGATGAGAACCAACTTCACAGGGATGAGTGGGGCCAAGGTTTTGTGTCGTACTGTAAGTTTATGAATAGATTGTTCTCACATAACTCAGCACCCTATCACCAGACCGCCCTGGCTGGCTAAAAATAGACATGGTTCAACATTACAACTGATGATGGCGGTCCCACATACGTGCTTGCTCCACGCACCTCTCCTTGGACGAAGCCAGGATGTGACTAGATTGGTCTGTTATGCCGACTTCTTAGTGGCTTCATGTGCGCAATGTTGTAGGGACCGCTTCATAGCAAGCAAGCGTGTTAACTTATTTCTGGAACACCTGCAGCATGGGGCTGAAGTGAAGCTGGGGGGATCTAGGGAAGGTGCTACAGATATTTTGGACCAAACTTTCGAGATCAGTATCAAGCTAATTGGAAAAATCCCTCCTTCGCGGAGAGTGTGAAATCCCGTTATCAGTATCGTTTCCCATGAGGGCGGCCTTCTGTGATGCGGGGCCCAGAATACAGTGTTATAGACTGGCGTAGGCCGAAACGTAAACTCAGTGCTTCGCATCTTCCCACTCAAGTTATTCTTGATTCATTGATGCGGAATCTTCATTTCATGGGGTAGTTGGACTTGACATGAGGGATTTATGCATTTAAAGGGCAAGGCACGTCGAGGGTAATTATATACGTGTCGTTAGAAATGAAAGGAGGTGCGAGCTCGATGGGGAACCTACATATTAAAATGGCATATACGGTGCGAAAATGAACGAGGGAAGGTGGCATAAAGCTGAGCATGAAAACCCACAGCCACTCGCCAACATTAAAAATGCAAGGCTGTGTGAGTCTTTAGAAAGCAAATCAATGTGAACGTTCATAGGGAGCTTGGTCCCGGGTCCTTCCGCCCCCCCCAATTTTATCCATATGTCTGTTTCGATGTTCGAGGTACTTCGAGCCGGTTGCAGAATGATATTCCTGCCGACGCAACGGACTATTATTCAAGTATCCACTCCCGCTCGTGGATCCTCCAGTAGTGCCGGGAACATACAGGGCGCCCCTGTTGTGAGAGCTACGCTCCTTCCTCCTCAGGTGGGTGGGGGCAGGAAATGGTTCTGGTAATCCTTGCTCGGGGCCACTAGAGTAGAATATTTTCGGGCGCCATTCCTCCCTTTCGTCCATGATGGATGAGTTCTTAAATTTTTCCACAAGCGCTTCTTTACCCCTGGTAATGAAAGACGTCAGACACGTCATTATAAATGAGGAACGGGTCAGATCATCCATACTGATAGTTCGCGTAGCTCATTTGGAGGACCTTCTCACTTGAGAACATGTTCCTGCACGGGTACATTCAGGTTAGTTCGGGACTGCACTCCTTGCCAACGCACCATTTGACCCCGAGCCTCTTCTTAGCGAACTTCAACATATCATGAACGCGAATGAAATTCACGAATGCATACCCAACATTACAGCCTGAAGCCAAATGTCAAGGAAAGATAAGGATCGGTGGTCAAAACAAACACACCGTTCTTGAAATCCATTCGAAGATAAAGGAAATCAATTTTGCGGGGGCAAACTTCGTTGATGTAGTCGATCAAGTCTTTAGCGGTCATCTTGTTTGGGATATTTTTTATCATGACCGTTGTTCGGGTGTCGAGGCCCTCCTCAATGCGTGCAATGTTCAAGTAGTTGCGATCACTGACGCTGGGACCCGTGGTAGGCAGGTTACAGGTGACGTCGAGATCGGAAGAATCGGTCGGATTATTAACAAATATTGGTCGATCTGGGGCGATGGCGGGGTGGGGTTCGACAACTGCGTGAGGCTGCATATGTAGGCCGTGGGAGACGACGGGGAAGACAAGGCCGTTTGGAACGAAGTTGGGATTTGTGTTCTGGTCTGGGTAGCGATGTTCTGCGGGGACAACTGGAATAGCCGGGATGAATGGTGGAGTGAACATTTCGAGGCTATTTCCGACATTGGGTACCATCATACTGGGATCAAATGGCCAACTTGTACCAGGAAACATTCCTTGCGGTTCGTGTTCGTTAGAAACAGTGAAGGCCGGGGGAAGAGGCTGGCCGGGAAATGGAACAGTGTTGACGAACGGAGGATTGAAATATCCACTGAAATGGGGCTGAACCGCCGACAACTCATGTCCTTTTGAGGGACAGTAGCGACATTCAGCGGTGGTGCAAGTTTGCTGGGGTTCCCAATGGACGGGCACGTCGCTGGTTTCGGGAAGACAATTCTCGTCATGTGCGGGATTCGGGTCACTTTCAGATCCCTCCAGGGTGCGCGAGGAGGTCGAGTAAGGATCCGTGACGTCACACGAAGTATAGAAGATAGTAGGAGAAGATGCCTTTGGTTGTCCATCAAAAGGCGGCGGAGGGGGTGGAGAGCAAGTCGTTTCATTGCCGACGCTCACAGCACGGGGTCGGGATCGAAGAGGTTGACTGACGAATCGACCTCGCATATGGGAAGCTTCACCAGCAGGCCCAATTTCAGGTCTCAACTTTGGGATGTGAGACTCGCTTGCGGAAAGTTGGTGGCTTGACTGGGGAGTGTCGGAACGATCATGGCCAGTCTTGCAACGACGGATGTCATCGTTCTCCTGAAAATCCTGGGGTACCCGACCAGAAGTGCTCAGTTTCATGCCAAACATGATTTGTTCGTTGAGTGAGGTATAAGCCTCCTTAGCGTCTCTCACGTCGAAGAACTCAACCAGAAAGCTCTGATTTGTGTTCCATAAGTGAGGAGGACGCACAAGAAGGGTTATAGGGCGTACCTCGCCGTCTCCGACCTGTGATTCCGGTTTGAGAAGCCGAAGGTCCCCATACGACTCCAGGATTTTGACCAATAAATCCATGTTGATACCTTGCTTTGATATGTTGGAACCATGCGATTGTGTTTCGCCAGTGTGGGTACGGTCAATAACTGCCACGGACAGTGAGAAACCTCCATCGGTTGTCGCGAGAAAGTTCGAGTTCCCGATAGTCTATCACAGAGGTGAACACGATAAGTGAAATCTAATTGACATAGCGAAAAAGTACGGCTGACCTTCACCAATTCCTCCGCGGTGATGAAGCGGCAGCGGAACCAACCTTGGGCCCCATCCCTCGACTTCGCTTCTCCAAGATATTCAGCTAAGACGCCGTCGGTCGTCTCTGATAAGGTAGCCTTTGCGACTAATGCATCTCGGATATCATGAAAAGCCAAAAAGAGGGTACCCGTAGTGTTCAAATGTCGCAGAAAAAAGCCTTTGATACAGCTTGTTTCTCGCGTGGGGTCGTCCATTGCACTGGTTTGCGAAGTCCGCTTCAAGCTTCGGCGAGAGGAGATGTGACTGAGGGCATCCGTTATTGCGTTCTGCAAGGGTGCAGGAGAGACACTGCGAGAGACATTTTCTAGCTATACAGCGGGACGGTTGGTATTGTTACTTAGGATCAAAAACGGGTTTGACTCACGTAGAGAAAACGCGTGGCATCGGGTTCTTGCAACTCTTGTAAGGCCTGAACCTTGTCATCTTGGTTTCCGTCAGTGGACTCAGCACTTGCAGTGGTTCGAACGCTGGACGAGGGCGTAAGTGGGGGTGTTAACAGGTGTGGGGCATCTTTTCGTTGGCGTTTATGCGTATGCAGTCCCGTGGCTTTATTGAAGCTGCGGCGGGTGTCATTGCTTTTTACAGAAAGCCTTTCCACAGCGGACACTATTTCGTCGTCGCAAGGTTTGGGCAATAGATTTTGTGGCGTCGTGGGCGGCGAGTGAGAAGCGATTGCAGGAGGAGTGGATGAGTGATCCCAGTTGATTAGGTCGTTCTGAGCCGTGGAAGACATGTTGGGCAGAGCCGGTCTTGAGTGAGGTGGAAACCTATCCGAATAGAAACGAAATCGCCACTTTACAATGTGTTTAGTGAGGGTTTGAGAGCACTTACCAGATGTTAGGGAGGGAGGGCGAGTGTTGTAAACGCAGTGGACGGGCACTGGCTGGTTGGCGGGTAGTAGATGTGTGTGGTTTGGACGCTCCAGAATCGATACTGGATCGTGATTGAAAGTTAGGGACGAACATGACCAAGAAAACGGGAATGCAGGTCGCCCGCGGGAAACGCTCGGGCGAGGTTATAGAATAAAGGAAGGGTGGAGGGGAAAGGGAAGTAGATGCAAACGAAGGAGAACAGAGCCGAAACGAGGATAGAATGCCTGGATTGCTAATTGAGTGTTTAATTAACGTCAAAGAGGTTCACCACTTCCTTGCTTGGAAATCAGATAGGAAGGACACCGGGTGGCCGAAGTCTTCAGCAGGGTGATTTTTCTCGAGAAGATGGGGACGATGCGCGGATCTTGGCGTTGGCTTCCGGTAGTCCTCGGTTGTCAGGTTGATGAAGAGTCTGAGGGACAGCTTGTGAATTTGTTGCGTAGGTCTTTGTAAAGATGCTTTGACTCGGGTCGGGAAGCAGCTAAAGTAAATCACCTGGATTGTGGTAGAGACCTGTGCCAGGAGAACAAATGGTAATGTAAGTAGCACCATGGTTTACCTTCTAGCTTTCCTTCTGTTGCGGAAGAAACTGGATTTTCGTGCCCGGTAGAAAATCGAAGGGGTGTAGATCTACCTGTTCCCAGACATTGGTGACTTGATGTGCACAAACCCGGGCGGGCCACTTGAGCGCGATGTAGCGGAGACGCCAGAAACAGTAATCCATTTGAGGGAAATAGAATGATGCCCCGCCCACGCAAGGGGCGTAGGTTTCTTGTTTTGGACCTTCGGAAACTACATGTGCCATGATGGACCTCGTTCCCGAGGACAACTGATGCTTTCCACGATCAAGGCATTATATTGACAGTCTAGCTTTCGAAGCATTCATGGCGTATTTTTCCAACCGCGAGTAGTCCCAGAAGGAAACAAGGTTATTCCGGCTGAACATATATGTAATGTTGAATAGAGAGAACGGGGAGCATATGGCTGGCGGGGCCGTGCAGGATAACATTGAGTTTGAAGGGGATTCATCGAGCTTGAAAGAGATTTCGAGAAGAAGTGATGGACTTCCTTGTTACGCATTCTCCTGTCCGTCCCTCGGAGGGTCATCCACTTCCCAACTTGGAACCATTCACATGTTCCAGATCGCGTCTCTCACGTGACCTCGGATGCTTCGCTCGAGTTTTTCGTTCCGGCTGTCTATAGTGAATTGCTTGACCGTAATATGCCGCTCTACCAGATGGTATGTGTGGCCGCACACTTCCCAGAATACGTGAGTAGACTATAACCTAAGTCCTCCACCGAACTAATGTTGTTTTCCAGCGCCACATACGTGAGTTGGTCCGGCAGTCTGCCACCCACATTATGGAAGCGGGAGGTGTCGTCCGGAAGATTGAATCTTGGGGAACGATGCAGCTACCTCAGCGCATGAAGAAGAAGCGCACAAATACCTATGAGCACGTTGGAGAGTATGTGGTCTATGTCTACACCCATTTGACATTGTGTTCATGCCTTGCGACAGTTATTGGACACTCCACTGCGACGCAAGTCCCCAAACACTCCGTTCACTGAATAACTTTATGCGTCGCGACCCTCGTGTGCTACGTTGGACCATGTTGAAATTGGGAGACCGCGTAGAGGATGTTGCAAGACAAGGTCGCAAACTCACGCACCCAGCACCAGCAGCCGCCGATGTGGTCGACCTCTAAATGGATTACTCCCTACTCCCGTACTATGCACTACTCCGGTCATAATCTCCTATGGCTATCAGGGTTCAAATTTAGTTGGTATCAGCTCTGAGACCTGACTACGAGAACGTCGGATCGTTTGTAATAGTATCATTTTCTTTGCATAGATATACTAATGATCAGTACTTATATCCGCTGTGAACCCCGTTGTCAAGCGGAATTCCTCGCTTCTACAAATGATGCCACTGCTTCTAGGCCTTTGATCACTTCAACGCCATCCAAAGATTCGCCAGGCTCTTTGTGTGCCTGTTCACCGTCTGGACCGATCCTCCGAAGTAGGAGCCCCTGCATCCCCGCTGCTACGGCTCCCTGGAAGTCGCTAGAGTTCTCGATCAGTCTTCGGCAGACGAAGATGGCTCTTTAATCACCAAACGAGTTCATCTCCGACATGGAGACAGTCCGCCAGGGTGATGGGCTTTCCGCCATGGTTGACCGGAGCCAGAACGCGTTCGAAGATCCGTTGGGATGGTTTCTCCACCCCTTCCTCCTCACTGAGGATGATGGGACTAAGATATGGAGGAAACCCCAAGTCTTGAATTACAGAACCTGAAATCCAGTCACGCCACAGGACTCTGACACCCAAAGCATGCAACTTACGAAGGCGTGCGTCGCCATTGCTCACAACAGCCGTCGACACACCCAGTTCATCATGTAAATATCGAACTGAAATTTTGGGTCATGGTCCGTTCCGG
>JAEUWK010001640.1:0-10232 GCA_018524425.1 Podaxis sp. AQ795752 | reverse complement strand
CACTTTTCTTGTTTTCAATTCTTCTGAAACAGACATTCTTTCTTCTGCCATTCACCCTTGTGGTGAAGTCACTTCATTAGACTCCAAATTGTACGCTCTTTGTCTTGGTCTCTTTTCTTCTATTTCCTCTGCTCAATCTCTCAAATCCTCTTCAATTGTAGTTTTCACAGACTCCATCTCTTCTGCTAAGCTTTTATTTTCATACAGGCCTCACAGTGCTCATCCAGACTCCATCACAATTGCTCCCCTTCTCCATTCCTGGCTTTCCTCCTCCTCTCTCAACCACATCCATTTCTGGTCTATCCCTTCATCCACTAAATGGTCCATCCACCACATGGTGCACACCCTTGGAAAGTCCCTCTGCCTTCCCAACCTGCATGCCAACCTATTTGCACCTTCCTCAGATTTGTTTGTAATCATTATACTTAAAAATGCCTATCCTTATGGCAGCAAAAGATAAACAATCTATCCTATCATGGCCACAATTGGCTTCCATTACTCAATCCTGCATTGCAGCCCCTCCAACCCAAGTATGCCAAAGACAGTACTTGGCTCAACTCACTCCTCAGAAAAAATGCCCAGCTATCTGTGTGCTTCACACATTGCATTATCAATCATGTGCCCATTGGCACCTTCTGACAGCACTTCTTCCCTGGGTGTTAGTCTCATCCATATTTAGATATGCTGAGTGATCATAGTGTTTCATATATTGTATCAGCTCCTTGATGACTCCACCATGACTAACCTACTTACTCATTATGACACATAGCCTTACCCACCATTTATTTCATCTATTCTTAGTTAAACCTCTTAACAGTATATAAACCCTAGGTAGAGCACCTGTATTCCTTATGCTTTACCAACTAGTTCTTTCCCCTTTGCTCATCCTCAAGCCTTTACCTTAGTTGTAACCTGAGTGCATAACAAAGGTCATAACACTGGGCACCACATCACCTTCTGCCCATGTAGTGAGCCACTAGAAACTTGTGACCATCTACTTGATGATTGCCCTTGCTTCCACTACCCAGTAGGATACTGTGATGGTTTCTAATGGGTTATTCAATTCCTAGACAAAAACCCAGTGGCATTTTCATTTGCTGACCAGATACAAGGACCCATCACCCAAGAGGAGTTTGCTACCTGCTGCCTCAACAGAAGAGAGCAACTTGCAAGAAACAGAGTACTGTATGTTCACTAAGGACCTTTCACCTCCATCACCTGATATTCTAGCTAGGTCCCTGCTTCCCTCTTCTTCCCATATTCCCTCATCTCTTTTTGACTTGTTAAGCCAGATTTTCTCTCTTATCGCCTCACTTCTCTAGCATAGTTCACATACTTTTAGCTTTTCCTTTTCTTTTCTTTCCTTTTCTTTCTTTTTCTTCTTTAGTTTCAGTATTGAGACTGCTATCATGCACCCATTTGTATTAGCTAGTCTAGTGCAATAAATGTCAATTTTTTTTTTTTAAAAAAAAAGATAAATACCATCTTCAGGAAGCTGTTGCAGGAAGGAGTGTTGGTTAACTATATGGATGACTTTGTCATCCCAGGGCAAACCCAGCAAGAACTTGAAGACCAAACAATACATTTTCTCAAAATTGCAGATAAGCACAAGTTATATTTCAAGTGGTCTAAATGTATGTTCAATGCCCAGGAAATACCAATATTAGGAATGGTTGTAGGGGATGGGAAGGTTAAAATGGAAGAAGAAAAGATTGTGGCAGTTCAGAACTGGCCCACCCCAACAACAGTCAAAGACATCAAAAGCTTCCTGGGGTTCACAAACTTCTACTGCCAGTTTATCAAGGGATTCAGTGATATTGCAGCACCTTTGCACAAATTGACAGGAGGACAGCCATGGGAGTGGGAAGAAACTCAACAGAAGACATACAAAGAACTGAAATGACAGATAACAGAGGAACTGGTACTAGCACTCCCACAAGATAATGGAAAGTTTTGGGTGGAGGTTGATGTGTCAAAGCATGCAATAGGAGGAGTCCTCTCACAAGAACAAGAAGGAAAATGGCATCCCATTGCATTTCTTTCCAGAACCCTCTCTCCAGCCAAATGCAACTACAAGATATACAACAGGGAACTCCTAGCTATCATCAAGGCATTAAAGATGTGGAGACAGTATCTACTAGAAGCAAGAAAATCTTTCAAGATATGGATGGATCACAAGAACCTTGAATACTTCCAGTCACCTCAGCAGATTAATGCCAGACAAATGCAGTAGCATCTGAAGCTACAGGAATATGACTTCACACTGAAACATATACTAGGGAAGACAAATACCAAGGCAGACATCCTATCACAAGTCATGTATTTTGGAGAAGTTGAAGACAACAAAGAAATCATGGTACTTAAGGAGACACTGTTCCAGTGACAGCTATACCAGGAGGAAACAATCACTGGAGAAGTCATCATGAGACAAGAATTATTCAAAGTCAAAGGGGATGAAAGGCTGATACAAGATATCAAAGAGGGGAGGAAAGAGGCTATAATAGGCAAATGGTTAAAGGAAGAACTAGAATGGATATAGGAATGAAATGGGATCACATATCAAGACAGCAAAATCTATGTACCAAACCATAAGGGCATACAGAGCAAGATCATGAGAAGATATCATGACCTATCCAATGCCAGACACCTGGGAACCCACAGCATGATGGAGCTTATCAAGCAGAACTATTATTGGCTAGCCATGAAGACCAATGTCAATGCCTATGTATAAGGATATGACAGCTATCAGAGAAACAAAGCCATTTGACAGAAGAAGGCAGCTCTACTACATCCCCTTGAAACACCCAAGGAGCCATGGTATGAAATCACTATTGATATGATCAGGCCACTACCAGAGTCAAATGGAGCAGATGCAATTCTGGTCATAGTCAACAGGTTTACAAAAATGGTCCAGCTGTTTGCAACAAATGTCAACCTTGACTCCATGGGACTAGCAAAGATATATCAAGACCACATCTGGAAGCTCCATGGAATCCCATGAAAGATCATCAGTGATGGGGGACCACAGTTTGCATCAGCCCTTATGAAGAACCTATGCAAAGTGACAGGAACAGAGCAAGGCCTATCAACTGCCTACTACCTCCAAATGGATGGCCAAATAGAGCAAGTCAATCAGGAAATCAAAGCCTTCTTACAAGCATATGTCAACTACACACAAGACAACTAGGCAGACTGGCTGTCCACAGCAGAGTTCCAGCACAATGACAAAGTTCACAGTAGCACAGGGGAGACACCATTCTTCCTGAATTATGGAAGACACCCTTGGAAAGGAGACATCATAACCAAATTGCCAACACTATCAATCATAGAGTTTCTCAAGAGGCTTACAGCCTGCCAGTCTCAGACCAGAGAACTATTGGAGAACAAAAGGAGTGACATGACAAACCAGTACAACAAAAGGAGAACACCAAGCAGGGACTACAAGGAGGGCACCCTGGTGTGGCTTGAAGGGATAAACATAGCAACCAATTGGCCAATGAAAAAGCTGGACCACAAGTGCTATGGACCATTCAGGATACTCAAGAAGGTGGGGACAGGATCATACCATCTGGAGTTGCCAGAAGGATGGGTCATCCATAATGTCTTCAATGAAGCATTACTAATACCACACCAACCACCAAAGTTTGTAAACCAACAGGCTGAGCCACTACCTCTACCTGAACTAATAAACAGGAAAGAAGAATACAAAGTAGAAGAGATCCATGGACACTGTAGGAAAGGCTGAGGAATGCAGTTCCTTGTGCACTGGAAAGGGTATAGCAACAAGCATGACACATGGACAGCCAAGTCAGCACTTGGTAATGCTCAGTCAGTGCTGCAAGATTATCTCCAAAGGTTTTCTGAAGCAAAACATATAAAAAGGGAAGGGTAATCAATGACTTTAAGCAGCACAACAACACCCACAAGACCCAAAGCACCAGCATGGATGCTGACCAAGTCACCCAATCTTCTGCCCCCACTTCCTCTCCCACTAACACCCTTATTGCTAATATCAAGCAACAAATTGCAGATAACAACCACACCAAGAAATATGAGAAACATCTGCAGCTAGTCCAAGACATTGTTCACCTCCATCAAGTATACACAGATGTGCAAGAGGCAGTCTGATCATTTTCCAAAGCAGTACAAACAGTTGTTCCCCAGGTCATCAATTCTGCTAAGGGTTTGGAGCAAGCCACCCAAATGAACCAACACATTCACATTATCCTTCATGATGCTAATAACTATCTTACCACTGATACCAATGACTGCTTCACCAGTATCCTAGTCATAGTCGCCAAGCAGATGTCAAAGCTCAACATAGCTAGTGATAAAAAAAAGGAGAACTTTGTATTGCTTTTAGTGTCCCTCACCCAGGGACAAGATCCCTTCCCTCATGAACATCCAATTCCCCAACCTGCTAGCTGACACCACTCCATAACCAACTCTGACTCAGAAGACAACTTCCCCACCATCACTGAGGAAGTTAAACACCTCACTTGGTATATCACCATGGAAATCCAGTCCATGTGACAAGAAAAGTGGTAGGCAATGTTACTGCCCCAGATGCAAAACTATTTGCCATCTGGTTAGCACTTGCCTGGGCAGTAGGCTTGGTGGGTGCCAACACTATGTTGGTCAGGACTGATTCTTTGGCTTCAGCCAAGTGAATAGTCAACCCCACTCCAAGGCCAGGGCAGGTTCATGCACTGGCTGTCATTAGATTCCTTACCCCATGGCTGTCACAGCCTAGGAGGAAAATTCAATTCTGCAAGGTCCCTTTGGGCAACCTGTGGAAAGTTCATAGGGCAGCACACAAGCATGCCAAATCTCTGCCACCTGTGGCCATTGGGTCACAGGTGGTTAGATCCCTAAATCAGAAGCTTAAGAGCACTGTTCAGGCATACATTGATGCCTGGAGAAGTCTCTTCCAGTCACCAAAATATAGGGGTCACCAGTTTCTTGAGGTTCTGGACCCAGCCTCAAAGAGGCCAATTTAGCCCAGGTACCACTCCAGTAGTGCCTGGCTTTCTCTCCTTCATGGAGCTCTGCCAGGTCTTACAGCACACTTCACAAGATGCATCCTAGAACATGCCTCCATCAGGTCTTACAAGATCCAGTTTTTCCCTCAGGAGGACTTCTCCTGTCCCTGTGACTTGATGATTGTCAAGATATGAGATTACATCTTGTAGCATTGTAAATGTTTCAAGCACCACATCAAGGGGCCAATCTACATTGGCAACTTGATTGATTTCCTGAAGAAGAGTGCCATGGCTTTTGCCTTCAGGGCCAATCCTTCAGGTATTAGATAACAGCCAAACCTGGTCCAGTTATAGACCTAGGGCTTAGCCCCAAAGTCCTTTATGGCAAATTAATGCCTATCCCACTGCCTCCCTTGTGTCTGCTGGCTTTTGTCAGTAGCAGTTAACTGGGAAATGACCCATTGGACTGGTTGCTAGCCTCATTGAGGTCAGCTCCCAGACGCCTTGGGAGGCAGGCAGGGGACTAGACTAGGACTAGACTGGGAAGTAGCAAGTCTGGCAGCTCTCATGCACTGCCCTCATCCTGTGCTTGGTAGCCTTCAGGAGGCAAGCATGCATCAACCAGAGGGAGCTAATTCCTTCCATCATCTTATTATAGAGTAGGTACACTTGTTGTAGTCTACAACTAGACTGCATTTGAGCACCAGTATATAAATTGTTGAACAAAAAAAAAAAAAAAAAAAAGTTAAGCACCTTATCAAGTTTCTCTCCCCCAAGTGCACTGGCTCCACCAAAGTAGAAGAGTGAAAGCCCCCCATCCCATTCACAACCATGAAGGAGTATAGAGAAAAAGATGAAGAATACTGGAAGAAGATCTTACAAACCCTCATCAGTGACCACAATAACACAGGTGTCACCTATTGAGACACCATGATCCCAATGTTTGGTGGAGGACCAGACCATGCCCCATTCTTCATCACCTGGAAGAAGGCCACTGACCAGTTCTTCATCAGCCCCAACAAGAAGGATGTTGCTTGATACATTATGCACTGACTATAAGAACCCCTGACATTTAAAGCAGCCTGACATTTCATTGCTTGTATCACCTTTCCCATATGCAATAACTTACATGGACCTTTACAGTAGTTTCATGAGGACATGATGCCTTAGGAGGAGGGTGATGTTATAGTCCTAAATGGTTTCACCTATACTTAGATGTACTAACCTAGCACAGTGTTTCATATGTTGTGTCAGCCCCTCAATGTCTCCATCCTGACTCATCCACTTCCTAGCAATGACTTATATCATCACTCATCCCCATTTTATCTATTATTAGTTAACCCCTCTAGTACTATATAAACCCTAGGTAGAGTATCTGTAGTCCTTATGCTTTATCAACTTGTTCTCTTCCCTTTGCTTATCCTCAAGCCTTTGCCTAAGTTGCAACCTGAGTGTATAGCAAAGGTTGTAACATACACCTTGCAAATGGCTGTCTGTGTGTATGGTAGTACCCACAAATTGCTCCAAAAGACATTTTGGCCATCAATAGACTTCAATCCAACTTTGCCTCAACAACTTGACTGTAACTATGTTATGGGCCACAAGTTCACCACTCAGCCCAATTGCAGCTACATAAGCAGGTTGTCTGGTGAGGGGGATTGAGGCTAAGTGACACATCAAGAGAGAAGCCAATGGCCCTGCTCCAACCAAGCTTGTCTTTCAGATATGTAGTGCTTCTTCTTTGTGTTTTGTCCAAACTGAGGTATGTCAATAACAAACCAAGGGGAGGTAAGCAGAACTAACATGGTGTCCCAGAGCAACTAACAGCAATTATGAACTTTAGAACAGGTGCTTTTGGGTTATTGGAGATGACAAGGTGTCTTAGACCCATCTTGGTCTTGGCATCTGGAGGGGGCTGGTAAAGGACTTGGGGAATAGGATCCTTTGAGGAGAGGTCATAGGCATTGAGGACTCCATTCTCCTGTGCACCAATAAGCCAATGACCACCAGAAATGAGCCTTAAGCACTATGTATCCTCAGGAATATTTAGCATGTGCATACATGGAGCAGCAGTCTCTTTCTTCCAGATTTGGTCAACCATAAGATGCAGCCAGATCCAGTCATAGAGATCATCCATCTTGAGCATATCAATTGTCCCATTTTCAGGCCTTACATTGAAGAAGTGCTGTGCAAAGTACTGTTTTGCTAAAGTATACCATACAATGTGTGCCTCTGTCACTTCCTGAAATCTCCCACTGGTCTGTGACAGTCTTATAGCAAAAAAAGGGTTGAAAAGGCATGGCCATACCTTGCACAGAGACACCACATTGACAAAGTCCAAGTAGGACACAATTTCTGAAAGGAGCTTGAGTGGCAAGTTGTGGATGCCCAATGGCAGCCATTGAACAAACATGTGCAGAAAACCTGAAATAGGTGAGTAACATTTCTGTGCATGGTTAGGACACATACAGTATATAACCTTTAAGATCTCCCATAAGGAGAGGGGGAGGAGATTGAGTAGCATACTGGTACTCAGGAAGATTGAACATGCTTGTCACTATAGTGGTTGTTCACAAATGTGTGACCTTGGCTCAGAGGGCTGATCTGTGTTGCTAGACCAAGATTGTCATTCCATCTATTTGGACATAGGTAATTTCCACTTGGGCATGCCTATGAGGAAAGTTCTTTTCTTTTTAATATACATAAGATGAGCAGTCTTCTCACCAAACTCTATTACTCAAGCATGATGCATGTTTGGTGAATTGCAAGATTGGGCCATAAAAGGTGGGCCTCTATTGCCTTGAATTAACATGTTTTTGCCAACAGGTGTGTCAACAGGGCAGGAAGCTTGAGGAGCCTGGATGCAAGTGCTCTCATGATGTTGTCAACAATATTGGTGAGCCTGGCCTTGTCTACCACAAGTAACACAACTTTACCAGGCAAGTTTCATTCAAGGCTTTCCAAAACAGAGGCATTCAACAAGCCAGAGAAGCAGAGCAATGAGCCTAGCAAAAAGGCAATCTAGCTTATGCACAATGATTTCCAACAAGGGATGCAATTGCTCAATCAGCACATGATGCAGATTGTCCAGCAAGCCTTATATTCTATAAGCATCACATCAGAGCACATCAATACAAGCCACTAGCACTTATTCTTGCTCCAAGCAACACTAGATGATGATGGAAGTGTCAAGGAAAGCATGGGGGAAGACACCAATGAGATAGGAATTTGGCTAGTGGATGTGGGGGTTTTATGGGGGGAAATCAGGAGGAAATATAACAATTCAAGATCACTATGAACCCAGGCATATTATGGGAGCTACAAAACATTGAAAATGAAACTGCATAAAAGAACTATGTAAACTTGAATGCTAATGACCTAAAAATTCAAATATGTGGACCTCCCCAGGGGATTTCCTGGCTAAACATCAACTGGTCTCCTCATCAAAGAGCATTTCTGAGTTTACCAACTGGTGATGATCTCTACCATTAATAAAAGTGGCACCACCATCATTATCCCAGCCATAGCTGAAATGAGGTGCAGGCCCACCATCATTTACTCCACATCCTTTGTGCAAACCAATTACAAGAGGCTGTCAGTATTGGAATGACATCCAAAAGTGAACACAGGGTGTGTCCACTGGAGAGGTAGGTATATATATATCCCAATGATGTCTCTCCCATCTTGAGCCACCAGAGTATCCAGTTCCATCAAAAGAGAATGAGGGAATTGCACTGAACAAGTTGATATAGTGGTATTCCTACAATGGTTCTATGACAGCTTCAATTTGGTAGTGCCCAACTTCAGGATCCCAGTCCATTCCAAATGGTGACAGAAGTAGTATTGCATAAATCTTGACTGCCAAGCTTATGCAGAGAATGTGATCCTCACCAAGGAAGAAGATGGTATTCTGGATTAGTTATCAGCATAGGATCTAAAAGGCAGGGCAGCTACATACAGGTTGCACTATAGCTTGTATGCATATAGTCACATCCTGTTAGAATTAATGGGAGCATCACAAGATGCTGCCTGAGTAGTGCTAAAAGGCTTAGAGCAGGTAAGGAAAAATCCTAGGCCATAGTATTCAAGGTATAACTTGACAAGGAATACCTTAGTCAAGTACATGACTATATACTACAGGTATATTTACTATACTAGCTTGAATACAACAAATGATGTAATGATGATGTCATACATGAGTTGTGATGATGTCATAGTGAAGTAATGATGTCATAGATGATGTCATACCTGGAAGGGCCAAAAAGTCCAAAATTGTCTGATTACCCACTGCTAACACACCCATGAGTTGTTTTAAAGAACATGTCATCCATCAATAGACTTCAATCCAATTTTGCATCAACTTGATGACACTTGTGTTACAGGCCACAAGATCACCACTCAGCCCAATTCCAGTTACATGTACATGTTGTCTGGTGAGGGGGATTGAGGCTAAGTGACATGTTGAGAGAGAAGTGGATGGCCCTGCTCCAATCAAGCTTGCCTTTCAGATATGTAGCACTCCTTGTTTGCTTTCTTCTCAAACTGAGGGGAGGTAAAAACTGACATGGTCTCTCCAAGCAATTAACAGCAAATGTGAAGTGTAAACCCTTGTAAAAAAAAGGCAAAAACCATTGGTAGTAACAAGCTTCCCTCATGGCTTGTGCAATAGCCTAAAAAAGTCTTCTATTGTCTATCAGACATTCAACTATGATAAACATGGACCTGACATAGCCCTCTACCTCTATACTAAACTATCTATGGCCAAGCAGTTAGCACATCCACATAGGTCATGGGCTTGAGGTCATTTTTCTGGTGAAAGGCTTGCCAATTTTAATCCAACATGTTGCATGTTCCTAACATGGCCTTTTCAACTTGGACAACATGCAAAGCCTGGGCTTGAAATACATATATCAGGCAGTGTTTCATCTCTTTCTTGACCAGTATGCACCTTGTACTCTCATGGATAATGTAGAAAATCTAAGACAGAGACTTAGCTTGTAAATGCAAGAGCTATGAACTCAAGCTACCTAAGACAGAGACTATAGTACATTTGTTTTGTGACTTCTTTTATGGACATATGAGGCTCACCTCAGCTTGAGAGCTGAGGTGTCTGATTATTGTTTACTACTAATTATTGAGAGGGGAAATGTTATGACCTTTGTTATGCACTTAAGTTGCAACTAAGGCAAAGGCTTGAGGATGAGCAAAGGGGAAAGAACTAGTTGGTAAAGCATAAGGAATACAGGTGCT